>LNAC01001102.1:88818-157527 GCA_002007465.1 Ailurus styani
CCCCCCCCCCCAGTTTCGGGTCTCTTCTGATTAAGTTAGTGTATATTTTTTGGGTTTCATTGCTATCCTTTACTATTTTGTTCTCTCATCCATTTATTCTTATCTGCATAAAATGACAAGGTGGAAAAAATCACGAACAAAAAAAGAACAAGAGGCAGTAACGATGGCTAGGGACCTAATCAATACAGACATTAGTAATATGACAGAACAAGAATTCAGAATGACGATTAGCAAAGTGCTAGCTGGGTTTGAAAAAAGCATGGAAGATAATAGAGAATCTCTCTCTGGAGAAATAAAAGCCCTTTCTCGAGAAAGAAAAGAACTAAAATCTAACTAAGTTGATATCAAAAAAGCTATTAATGAGGTGAAATAAAAAATGGAAGCTCTTACTGCTAGGATAAATGAGGGAGAAGAGAAAATTAGTGATATAGAAGACCAAATGACAGAGAATAAAGAAGCTGAGGAAAAGAGAGACAAACAACTACTGGACCATGAGGGGAGAATTCGAGAGACAAGTGATATCATAAGAGGAAACAATATTAGAATAATTGGGATCCCAGAAGAAGAAGGGGGGCAGAAGGTATATTGGAGCAAATTATAGTATAGAATTTCCCTAATTTGGCAAAGGGAACAAGCATCAAAATCCAGGACTCACAGAGAACCCCCATCAATATCAGTAAAAATAGGTCCACACCTCGTCCTCTAATAGTAAAACTTACAAGTCTTAGTGACAAAGAGAAAATCCTGAAAGCAGCTTGGGACAAGAGGTCTGTAACATACAATGGTAGAAATATTAGACTGATAACAGACCTATCCACAGAGACCTGACAGGCCAGAAAGAACTGTCATGATATATTCAGAGCACTAAACAAGAAAAATATGCAGCCAAGAATACTATATCCAGCTAGGCTGTCATTGAAAATAGAAGGAGAGATAAAAAGTTTCCAAGACAAACAAAAACTAAAGGAATTTGCAAACACCAAGCCAGTCCTACAGGAAATATTGAAAGGGGTCCTCTAAGCAAAGAGAGAGCGTAAAAGAAACATACACCAGAAAGGAAGAGACACAAAAAACAGTAATAGGCACCTTACAGGCAACAAAAATACACTAAAATAATATCTCTCAAGAGTCACCCTGAATGTAAATGGGCTCAATGCCCCAACTAAAAGACACAGGGTATCAAAATGGAAAAAAAACAAGAATCATCAATATGCTGTTTACAAGAAACTCATTTGAGACACAAAGACATCTCCAGATTTAAAGTGAGGGGGTGGAAAACAATTTTCCATGCTAATGGTCATCAAAAGAAAGCTGGGGTGGCAATTCTTATATCAGAAAAATTAGATTTTAAGCCAAAGAATATCATAAGAGATGAGGAAGGACACTGTATCATACTTAAAGGATCTGTCAAACAAGAAGATCTAACAATTTTAAATATCAATGCCCCTAACATGGGAGCAGCCAATTATATAAACCAATTAATAAAAAAATCAAAGAAAAACATCAACAGTAATATAATAATAGTAGGGGACTTTATCACCCCCCTTACTGAAATGGGCCGATCACCTAAGCAAAAGATCAACATGGAAATAAAGGCTTTAAATGACACCCTGGAACAGTTGCACATCACACAAATATACTCAGAACATTCCATTCCAAAACAACATAATATACATTCTTCTCTACTGCACATAGAACATTCTCCAGAATAGACCACATTCTAGGTCACAAATCAGGTCTCAACTGGTACCAAAAGATTGGGATCATTCCCTGCATATTTTCAGATCATAATGCTCTGAAACTAGAACTCAATCACAAGAGGAAAGTTGGAAAGAACTCAAATACATGCAGGCTAAAGGGCATCCTACTAAAGTATGAATGGGTCAACCAGGAAATAAAAGAAAAATTTTAAAAAATTCATGGAAACAAATGAAAATGAAAACACATCTTTGCTCAAAATCTTTGGGACACAGCAAAAGCAGTCCTGAGAGGAAAGGATATAGCAAAAAGCCTTTCTCAAGAAACAAGAAAGGTCTCAAGTACACAACATAACCCTACAGCTAAAAGAGCTGGAGAAAGAACATCAAAGAAAGCCTAAACCCAGCAGGAGAAGAGAAATAATAAAGATCAGAGCAGAAATCAATGAAATAGAAACCAAAAGAACAGTAGGACAAATCCACAAAACCAGGAGCTGGTTCTTTGAAAGAATTAATAAGATTGATAAACCCCTGTCCAGACTTATCCAAAAGGAAAGAGAAAGGACTCAAATTAATAAAATCATGAATGAAAGAGGAGACATCACAACCAACACCAAAGAAATACAAACAATTATAATAACATATTATGGGCAACTCTACACCAGCAACTTTGACAATCTGGAAGAAATGGATGCATTCCTAGAGACATATAAACTACCAAAACTGAACCAGGAAGAAATAGAAAACCTGAATAGACACATAACCAATAAGGAGATTGAAACAGTCATCAAAAATCTCCCAGATGGCTTCCCAAGGGAATTCTACCAAACATTTAAAGAAGAGTTATAACTTATTCTCCTGAAAATGTTCCAAAAAATAGAAATGGAAGGAAAACTTCCAAACTCGTTTTATGAAGTCAGCATTACCTTGATCCCAAAACCAAGCAAAGACCCTATCAAAAAGAAGAATTACACACCAATATCCTTGATGAACATGGGTGCAAAAATCCTCAACCAAATACTAGCCAATAGAATCCAACAGCACCTTAAAATAATTATTTACCACAACCAAGTGGATTTATCCCCAGGCTGCAAGGTTGGTTTAACACCTGCAAATCAATCAATGTGATATAAGACATTAATAAAAGAAAGAATAAGAACTATATGATCCTCTCAATAGATGCTGGAAAAGCTTTTGACAAAGTATGGCACCCATTCTTTATAAAAACTCTTCACAGTGTAGGCATAGAGGGTACATACCTCAATATCATCAAAGCCATCTATGAAAAACCCACAGCAAATATTATTCTCAATGGAGGAAATACTGAGAACTTTTCCCCTATATTCAGGTACATGGTAGGGCTCTCCATTATCACCACTGCTATTCAACATACTACTAGAAGTACTAGCCTCAGCAATCAGACAACAAAAAGAATTAAAAAACATCCAAATAGGCAAGGAAGAAGTCAAACTCTCACTCTTTGCAGATGATATGATACTTTATGTGGAAAACCCAAAGGACTCCACTCCAAAACTGCTAGCACTCATACAGGAATTCAGTAAAGTGTCAGGATATAAAATCAATGAACAGAACTCAGCTGCATTTCTATATACCAAAAACAAAACAGAAGAAAGAGAAATTAAGGAATCAACCCTATTTACAATTTCACCCAAAACCATAAGATACCTAGGAATAAACCTAACCAAAAAGCCAAAGAATATGTACTCAGAAAACTATAAAGCACTAATGAAAGAAATTAAGGAAATCACAAAGAAGTTGAAAAACATTCCATGCTCATGGATTGGAAGAACAAATATTGTGAAAATGTCTATGCTACCAAAAGCAATCTACACACTTAATGCAATCCCCATCAAAATACCAGCAATTTATTTCAAAGAAATGGAACAAATAATCCTAAAGTTTATATGGAACCAGAAAAGACCCCGAATAGCCAAAGGAGTGTCGAACAAGAAAACCATAGTTCGTGGCATCTCAATTCCACACTTCAAGCTCTATTACAAAGCTGTCATCATCAAGACAGTATGGTACTTGCACAAAAACAGACACATAGATCAATGGAACAGAATAGAAAACCCAGAAATCACCCTCAACTCTATGGTCAACTAATCTTCCACAAAGCAGGAAAGGATATCCAATAGTAAAAAGGCAGTCTCTTCAACAAATGGTGTTGAGAAAACTGGACAGCCACATGCAGAAAAATGAAACTGGACCATTTCCTTAAACCTCACACAAAAATAGACTTGAAATGTATGAAAGACCTCAATGTGAGACAGGAATCCATCAAAATCATTGAGGAGAACACAGGAAGCAACCTCTTCTACCTCAGCCCCAGCAACTTCTTCCTAGGAACATCACCAAAGGCAAGGGAAGCAAGGGCAAAAATGAACTATTGGGACTTCATCAAGATTAAAAGCTTTTGCACAGCAAAGGAAACAGTCATCAAAACCAAAAGACATGGCACCTGGGTGGCTCAGTGGGTTAAAGCCTCTGCTTTCGGCTCAGGTCATGATATCAGTGTCCTGGGATCAAGGCCCGCATCGGGCTCTCTGCTCAGCAGGGAGCCTGCTTCCTCCTCTCCCTGTCTCTCTGCCTGCCTCTCTGCCTACTTGTAATCTCTCTCTCTGTGTCAAATAAATAAATAAAATCTTAAAAAAAAAAGACAAATGACAGAATGGGAGAAGATATTTGCAAATGACATATCAGATAAAGGGCTTGCATCAAAAATGTATAAAGAGCTTCTCAAACTCAACACTCATAAAACAAATAACCTAGTCAAGAAACGGGCAGAAAACATGAACAGACATTTCTCCCAAGAAGACATCCAAATGGTCAACAGACACATGAGAAAATGCTCAACATCACTCAGCATCAGGGAAATACAAATCAAAACCACAGTGAGATATCACCTCACACTAGTCAGAATGGCTAAAATCAACAAGTCAGGAAATGACAAATATTGGCGAGGATGCAGAGAAAGGGGAACCCTCCTACACTATTGGTGGGAATGCAAGCTGGTGCAGCCACTCTGCAAAACAGCATGGAGGTTCCTGAAAAAGGTGAAAATATAGCTATCCTGAGACCCAGTAATAGCACTACTGGGTATTTACACTAAAGATACAAAGCTAGTGATCCTCAGGGGTACATGTACCAAATGTTTATAGCAGCAATGTCCACAATAGCCAAACTATGGAAAGAACTTAGATGCCCATCAACAGACGAATGGATAAAGAAGAGGTGGTACATATATATTCACAATGAAATACTATGCAGCCATCAAAAGAAATGAAATCTTGCTGTTTGCAATGATGTGAGTGGAACTAGAGGGTATTATGCTAAGCGAAATAAGTCAATCAGAGAAAGACAATTATCACATGATCTCTCTGATATGAGGAACTTGAGGGGCAGGGCGCGGGGTCATGGGAGGTAAGAGGGGATAAAATGAAACAACATGGGATCAGGAATAAGGCAAACCATAAGAGATTCTTAATCTCACGAAAGAAACTGAAGGTTACTGGGGGGTGGGAGGGTAGAGATAGGGTGGATGGTTATGGACATTGGGGAGGGTTTGTGCTATGGTGAATGCTGTGAAAGGTGTAAGCCTGATGATTCACAGACCTGTACCCCTAGGGCAAATAATAATAAAAAAGTTTAAAAAGAAAATAAATAGAATGCATTATAAATTTCTGACTTTAGCCCAGTGGGTGAGAAACAAATGTAAATAGGTACAGCATAATATAATCTGGTAAGTGTTATAATAGAAATATGAACAAACTATTGAGGGATACTGAAGAGAAACTGAATAATTTTGTAAATCATATTTTCTTTCTTGCACTGTATACATGCTAAATTATTTTACGCATTTTTCTTCTTTTCACGACTTTTGAGTTCCCAGGATAAAAGATATTTATTCAAACATATTTAATCATAGTTTAGTTGCTTAATTAGTTTTTTGTAAAGAACTCATTTAAAATTTACAAAATGGCCTCTGTTTAGATGGCATGTTTCAAATAATAGGTAAAAATACTGTATGCCTTAGTGATCTTAGGTTTTGTAATCTTTGATTGTCAGTATGTGATAGACAATTTTATAGGTAAATCTTGGCATAAGAAATATACAGCAGTAACTAGGTATTTAAACCGGAGTATCCCAAGTTGCATAATGAAAAAAAGTGCTTGGAAATGTCGTATATTACAGCTTCATTAATCCTTGATTTCCAGCCAAGGTTTCTTCTTTTTTTTCAAATGGATCTTAAACTTGCAAGCTTGCTGGTAATCACTGATTAGTATCCACCCAAATATGGAACTATCCCAGCTCTGCCCCTCTCCAAGAGGCCCTTCATTGTGCCAGATCCCTGGATATACTGCTTTCTCTTTCGATTTTTTAAATCCTCTATATTTTGACATTTATCATTTTTATATTTTGCTATTCAGTGATATAAGTGTCACACTATAAAACTATTAGTTTTATTTTCTTTACAATACAGTTTGCATAGTACCACAGTCAATTGTTTTTTAAAGACACACTTTTTTGAACAGATTTTTGATTGTAGCAATAATCTAAGGGCTATCAAAATAAGACAGCTTGAATATTTAGAAATGGCCAATAAATAGTACAAGGGAATCTTACATACATGCAAATCAGAACTGAAATATAACCTTTTGGAAATTTTCTCCAGTAGCAAGTATAAGTATGTGCACACTCATGTGAACTGCCTTACTATAAAATTAATTTAACATTAGCAAGTGAAGAAGAGGTTTTTGTTTTTTTTTTTTCAGCTGTTTCCCCCATTAACAGCTGGCATGTATTTTTCCCTACTCTATTTTATGTTGATTCTCTTTCTCTCCCTGTATACTGGCAATAATTTTCTGTGACGTCTCATTGTTTCTTACTGAGTTGGTGGTACTTCATAGTTAAACATATATACATAAATGTGCACACATAGAGACATAAACATGTACCATGGAAAATGAGGGGAAGGGTTTCATGCTTAGGTGTGAAGGATTGTTTTAGTGAAAAATTTTTTTTAATTAAATGCACATAAACTAAAAACATTATTAAGGAAAGCTAAAAATATCATCTGACAGAACATAAAAAGCATTCAAGTTGAAAAGAGAGTTTGGGAACAATCTGACATTTCAAGTCTGATCCCTGTAACCAGAATAAACTGCTACTCTTTTTCTCCTTTAATATCGGATAACAAAGAAAAGGTAAAACTGCATCATTTAAATGTAACCTCATCTGGATTTCCCACTGAGAAATCACCCCATCTAATCCTTATGTTCCTGGAATGATAAGAACAGTGAAGAGTAAGTACACCTTATTTTTGTATTTCTCCAATCCTCAGCTGACTTAGACTAATTACACAATAAACCTTTGTTGTAATGAATATAGATGTGTGTGCATGTAAATATATATTAAAATAATTACTTCAGCAACAACTATATATATCAACTAAGTATATAATTTGAAAGTATATTTATATGATTATATAAGGTTTAAAAAGTGTACACTTTTGAAAATGGATATAATTTGAATATAGAGTAATGTATGCTATATTTTAAAGTATCTCCCACAACTAATCTTTTCCAGTTAATTTTTCTTATCTCTATCAACAAAGATTTCTTCACTAGGTAGGGATTTATATGCAGTGTAGAAAGAAGCATTTCTTTCTCAGAAAACAAACAAATGAGCAAAAATAGAAATCTGATGAGTCAGGTTGCGACCTCAACAGAGAGCTGCTGCAGAGCCAATTACTCCAAGCAGAGCATCTTCACCCTGTTGGGTAGGCGTCCCTGCCTCTGGGACAGCTGCTAATGACCTCCAGGCCTGTTCTCCCAAATACTTTTCGAGACTGGGTAAGGAAAACAACACCCACAGGCATTAGTCTTTTATCACCCTTTACTTTTATTTAAATTTTATAATACTCCAGTATTTCAAAAGTTCAGCAATTCATTTCAGCTTTACCATAACAGTCTTATACAAACTAGGCTTGACCAAATTGAACAAATTATCATATAAGAGTTGCAGCGCAAAGCAGTGACAATATTCCTGACCCATTTCTTCAATTTAATGTCAGCTCTGCTTTTAAGAAATGTTTACTTGTGACAATTAATAAATGTAATTCATGTTTACACAGACAAAAAACTTCAAGGATGCTGGAACTTCTAGTAGGATTTCTATATTGTATAACACAAACAACTGAATTTCTCAACTATGGCCAACTTTTATCATTTGAAGGTAGGTATGCATTTTGGGAGTATTCAATACCTCTTCAGAGTCAAACATGGCAAGTAGGTATGTGAGTAATTTCATTAATATTATTTTTAGTCTAAGCTGAAATGTGACTACAGTGTTTTTCTTGGTGGCCCCAAAACTGGTTGTTTAGCATCTCTTCATCAATCCAAAGTAGATTTTCAAAAATGTTTTGTGCAATGATGATATCCCTGAGAATTAATCTGAGTATAATTATATATGTGAACTTGATTCCCACCTTTCTTTAGTGCGTACAGGTTGTGGCAGAGCTACAACTAAAACTAGATTTTCCTGAAGCGCAAGTTTTGCTTTGTTTTGTTTGGTTTGGTTTGGTTTTTCCATTCTGCTGTATCTTTTGATCCTTCTCAATTATTTACAATAGTTTTTTTAATTAATTAAATTAATTATTTAAATGCCTTTGCTTGTGTAAGCAAACATTTTAAGACATTTACAACTCTTTTCTCAGAATCTCTATCTGGCAAATTCAGGTCCCAATTGCATCCGTGGGAAAACCTACCTTGCCTAAATCTGACCTGTATGTCATATATGTTCATGACACTTTTCAATTTATTTTTTTCTTTCATAGCACATCTTACAATGGTAACCAGTTATTCATAAAATCATCTATAAAATGTTTGCTTCTTCTTACACTCTAAGTTCCAGACAGAAGAGGTCTTAAATTTCTTGTTAACAAAGATATCTCCAGGGGCACCTGGGTGACTCAGTGGGTTAAACATTTGCCTTTGGCTCAGGTCATGATCCCAGGGTCCTGGGATTGAGCCGCTCCCATGGGGGTCCCTGCTCACTGTGAAGCCTGCTTCTCCCTGTCTCTCTGCCCCTCCCCCGCTCACGCTCACACTCTCTCTCTCAAATAACTAAATAAAATCTTAAAAAAAAAGATATTTAAAAAAAGATATTTCTAGCATCTAACATAGTACACAATAATTATTCATTGAATAAAATAATAAATTACCACATATTTTGGATGATGAACAAAGGAGAATGGATTATGGGATGTGGGGGAATCTGGATTTTTATGTTTTCTACCATGATCTAAGTGTGTTTTAGTAGGCAAATCTCAAATCTCTCAACTGTTTTTTGAGATAATTTATTCAAATGTTTACTAAAATATTTTTTAAAACATTTTATATTCAGAATGTACATGGCAAATAAATATTAACAGAGTACTTATCCCACACTTTGGGGAGACATATCATCAGCAAGTAAACTACCATTCTGTGGACAAAAATGTGATATTCCTAATTGCTATTGGTGGCAATGAGACCTGGAACAAGTTATTTTTCACTCTAAGCACTTATCTTCTGGTTGATAAAATGAGAATTATACATGTAATGCACCCAGCACTAGAATGAAGATTATGTGTGTAAAGTCAACAAAAACTTTGTGTGATATATTATAAGCAGTGGTTAATTACTAACTAAATAAAGCATATCAAATAATTATCAGTATATGATGATCTTTTATTATGAAATTGATTATTTTAGGATTTGAATATAAAGCTAATGTTTCTGAAATTATTTTAAAGTTAAAATAATTGTGAGCATTTAAAACTAATATGAAGCTATTTTTTCTTTAGGCTGAGAATTCTGAGTAGGATATTTAAAGGTACTCCTGAGTGTCTCAGTAAATATGTTCTCACAATTATTCTGAACTAATTGATAAAAAAGAATGTGGGGATATTAAAATGGGGAGATAAAATTAGTTTTCTGGCCATCTGATTTGGGCAAACAGTAGCATTATGATCCTGTTTTCTCCAAGACTGTAGTCACATCAAAATCCTACTGAAGAACAGGATCTTGAAAGATAAGGTCCATAATGTCTATTGGAAACTGCTATCAGAGAATATGATCCGCCTTAATTTCATGGGGGAATTAGTGAACTTCAGGAACTGGAACAGTACTTTATTGCCAAGCCTATTACTTTTTAGTGCTATGACAATGAACTCTTTGAATACTTCATATTGTCTCTGCCTAATGGGTTACAGACTATGGTATTCATTCATAGTTGGGTATTGATGTTCCTAACTTATTTATTTTCTTTAAGTTTCAATATTGAGTGTCTTTTTGGACAGAGTAACACTGCAATTTTCTCAGTTGGATAAGGTTAACTTATGGGTTCTTGAGAAATTGTTGATCTTACTGCATAATATATAACTGTACACCTGTGTTATACAAACATCAATGTGTATCAGACTCATATTTCCTGATAAGCTCTATCAATTTTCCACCTGCTATTATACTTGATCACTATATCTACATTCCATAAAATGGAATTTTTTAAATTTACATCCCATAAAATCTTCTCCTTAAACTAGAAGGAAATAATGGAAGGAAGCACTATGTTCTCTTAACATTATCAGTCCCCAGTTCAAGATCAAACTCTTCATTTCACATTGCTATAATCTAAGCCAGACAAAGGTATAATTACATAGTTTTTTTTGGTCTTTTTAAATGTTTCTTTTTTTAATGTTTCACCATTTAAACTTTATGAATAGTTTTTTTTTTAATTTTCCAGTTCAATACAGTCAATGCAGACCATTTTCCAGCATAAATATGAATTGCTTGAAAGTGGTCTGAACTGACAGCAACCCATATGTTGAGTGACAAGGCAGGTTCTGTAAAACAACAAATGCATTATACTGGTTATTTGTCTCCTCATTGTGCTGAAAATTTCAGGTGATTAAATCCTTAAAATGTATTTTACAACTGGAAGATTAAATCTTGTGGGCGCCTGGGTGGCTCAGTGGGTTAAAGCCGCTGCCTTCAGCTCAGGTCATGATCCCAGGGTCCTGGGATTGAGGCCCACATCGGGCTCTCTGCTCAGCAGGGAGCCTGCTTCCTTCTCTCTCCTCTCTCTCTGCCTGCCTCTCTGCCTACTTGTAATCTCTCTGTGTCAAATGAATAAATAAAATCTTTAAAAAAAAAAAGATTAAATCTTGTCAGGTAATTTTAAAACTTTAGAAGCATAATACCATAAAAAGCATTTTAATATCTTTGATTTTATTCTATCAAAAAATTATTTTTCCAGTATAAATATCCCCAGCTTACTATGGGTCTTATCTGTCGATATCACAATATGACAGCATTCAGACACCTGTTGTCTGCAAAGGCATTGTATCTGCTATTTGTCACTAAGCAACATTCAGAAACAATTTTCCCTTTTCTATTATCATGCAAAATGCATTCAGAACAAGAAATGCACACAGAGAAAATTACTCGTCTAGTGAGATATTTTGACACAAAAAATCTTTCCTCGTCAAAGATAAAAAGCACCTTGTCACTCACTTCTAATCACTGTCTCATTTCTGTCAATGTAGAGAGAAGCCAACTCCCTGTGGCAACGTCACAGAGGCATTTACCAACATGCAGAGCTGGATTCAGCCTGTGAGGAGTGTTCACTAAGCTCAGCCAGGTCTGAGTTGATGCACACTAATAGAGGTAATCTTTAATTATAACTATACATTTTTAAAGTCCAACAAAGGATATTTTGCCTTTTTCAATGAATATCTTTGATATGATGAGAATCTTTGGTATCAAGGGACGCCTTTCTTTTCTAACATTTTCTGATATGCCTAAAGCATTACAGTGTAATTACCAACGTTCACACTGCAAAAATAAATTTGAAGAGTTAAAAACTTATTAAACATTAAAATAAAACATTTCCTGTCCTGTGATTGTGATTAATTTCCAGAACCAAATTAGCTGGGTAGGAATGGAGGGGTGTGAAGGTTGAGCTAAGCTGCAAAATCATTAACCACGTGCGGAAGGCACTTCCTTACAAGAATTCTAATTCCGGCCACTCACTTGCAATGGCTTTTCCAGGCAGGGCATTATGAAACGGAGGGAAAAAAATCATTAGTGAGCAAACCAGCAATAACATTAAGGCTTTCAGTAATTCCTCTTTATATTGAAGCCAGATATTTGGAGGATTTGTTAGTAATGAGTGTGGATGGGATGCTGGGACCTCAAAGGCTTTCCTCTGATGCCATTGATAGAACCTTGTGTAATACCCATTCACTCAGGCCAACCCCAATAGAAAAATATTTCCAAGGAAAATCATCAACAATATATTACCAGACGAGTATAGAAGAACTGCTTGTAATTCCCTCACCATTTTCTCAGTGCTATTTGCATTGATCTATTATTTTTATTTCAAATCAATTATGCTATGTTTGATTAGCTGATTCTCATAAAGAGTGTGATATATTCATACAGAAACACTTTATTGAGGGGCTGTTATGTGTCAGATCCCATATGAGGCATGTAAAAACTAAGAGGAATTAGAAACAATCTATGTCCTTGAGGAGCTAAAGCTATATATTATATCTTATTTATCTGGAAACATAATATCAGATCACAACCAACTTTTGATACCAGGAAGACACTTACTTGAATATTTGAAGTGACACAAATATGGATTTCCAAGGTCATTCAGTCTATCCCCAGCCAAATAATGGACTACTTCTAAACGTCTCTAAAATTGTCTTCTCTCAACCTGCTCTCTGAAGTACTATGGTAGAGTAGAAAAAAAAAAATTGAGTCAAAAGACCCACAGCCAGGTTTGTGCTATGCCACTTTCTAAAAGTATAAACTGAGAAAACTATTTTACCTACTACAACAAAATTGGTTCTTATTACTAATATTGATTATATATTCAGCATGGTATTAAATGTGTATATGTCTTATTCAGGTCATAATTCCAGGGTCCTGGGATTGAGCCCCACATCAGGCTCCCTGCTCAGCAGGAAGCCTGCTTCCCCCTCTACCACTCCCCCTGCTTGTGCTCCCTCTCTCATTGTGTCTCTCTCTGTCAAATAAATAAATAAAATCTTAAAAAACAAAAACAAACAAACAAACAAAAAAACAGGGTGAAGTCAGGTCAATTTGATAGTAAAATCCACATTCTTACTTTTTGGTCCCTTCCTACTGATCCTCATTTAGGTCTTCATCTATTTTAGCTATAGCCTTGCAAGTAGTGTCTCTATCTCCAGTCTTTTCTCACCTCAAAGTCATCTTTATTTAGTTGCCAGGGTGATCTATTTAAAATGTAGACCTGACCATATTCCACTGCTACCTAAATTCCCTTACTAGGATCTTGTCATTCTTTCAAGAGCAGACATTCTCTAAAGTACAAATGCCCATGTCCACCATGGCTTACTTAACTAAAGCACAGGGTCATCACTTTCTGCATATCTCCCTTATCCTTTTTTTTCCAGAGACTTCACTGCCTTTTCACACATGCCCCATAATTTAATCACACTGACATAATTTAATCACTATTGAAGGTAGTTTGCTCTCACAAAATGATTAGTGTGTTCTATTCAAATTTGAATGTTTTTCACAAAATCTTTATACTCTAATATTATGGGTTCTATTAATGCTTAAAATTCTACTGGTGTTGAACCTTTATTTGTCATAAGAACTGTCCTTCTAGACCTTCTCTCCTTACTCAATTATCTCATCAATGTCATCTGAACAATTTTCAGATGAGAATCTTGAATTACCTTTAAGCAAGGAGGTAGGCTTTTGTGAACACATTTGGAAAACACTGTGTGAACTTCAGTGAACAAAATAGGCTAAATATATGTTGGGTAAGACAGAAAGTTAACATAGTATGCTAAACTTACAACCACCTGAATATTTGAATGAAAATAGGAATTAATTTTGTTGTAAACTGTGATATTTAAGGAATTTAATATAGTATATTAATATTTCTCAGCTTTAGAAACAAGTAATCCTATTTAGTTAGAACTATCTAATTAAAAAACAAAGATAATTATCATATTAATTAAAATCTTAATTTATATAAAAAAACTTTTTCTCTTTACTAATATTGCATTAGTAATAAATTTTATCTAAGAATATATTTTATTTCCTTTTTTTCTAAGCTCTGTGGCATTTTTCATGGATATTTGCTATTTTAAAATACAAAGACATTTTGAGTCTTTTTTGTAAGTGTGATAAATTGGAAATTGATAAACTTTTGTGCAAATTTACTCAACATATTTTATAATTATGCTTGTATTTTTTTTTTGACATGTGAGGAAAGAAGGAATTTTCTTCTGTTTCACAGAGAAAGAAAATAGGTTTGGTGACAGCATTCAAACAGTACAGCAAGTGACAATTCTAGAAGAAACTAACAATCACAATTGTGAAAGAAAGACCATTCTTTATTGATAACTGTGATGGAAATTATTCATTTACAATTATTTCTTCTCTCTGTGTCCTTGCTGCTTCCCTGCCCCATTAATATTGAGTGACCATGGAATTTGCTTTGAGCAAGGAAATGTGAATGAAACTGACAACGTTCTAACTCCTAGAAAAAGGTTTGGAGAATGTGTATTTCTATTTGCCCTCTTAATGTCTTTTGACACAAGAGAATATATTTCCAGTGAGGCTGTCCTTCAGCATGTATCACAGACAAAAAAGAAACATAGAGCAGTTCCATATCATCATAGAAACCAGAACTTTCAGCTCTAACCTGCAGCTGACAAGAAGTGAACAACAACAAAAAAATTTACTGTAACATTGAGTTTGCTATTTTGCAGCATAACTTAGTAAAAGTTGACCAATAGTATTTCTTTTCTACTTATGTTTAGAAATGTATGTCAGTTTCCACATTTTACTCTACAGCTTACAAAAGCGCTTTGTAAGAGTTTTGGTAATTAAAATTATGGAAAAATAAATTTAATAATAAATTTAATAAAAAATAATTTAGCAATAAATTTTTAAAAGCAGACAGAAAACTTGTACACTGAAAACTATAAAAGGTTGTTGAAATAAATTAAAGAATACATTAATAAAAAAAGGAAAAAAAAAGACATTAATAAATGGAAAGACATCTTATGTTCATGGATTGGATGACTTAATATTGTTATAATGACAGTGATACCCAAAGCAATCTATAATTTCAATGCAGTCCCTATCAAATTCCACTGGCATCAAGTTTTGTTTTGTTTTTTTTTCTTGCTTGATTTTTATTTCAGAAAGAGGGAAATCCATGCTAAAATTCATACAGAATTTCAAAGGATTCTGGATAGCTAAAACAAACTTGAAAAAGAGAAAAGCTAGGGGACAACTACTTCCTGGTTTCAAAACTTAAAAACTGCAGAGAGCTACAGCAATAAGAACAGTGTGGGGGGCGCCTGGGTGGCTCAGTGGGTTAAAGCCTCTGCCTTCGGCTCAGGTCATGATCTCAGGGTCCTGGAATCGAGCCCTGCATCAGGCTCTCTGCTCAGCGGGGAGCCTGCTTCCCTCTCTCTTCCTGCCTCTCTGCCTACTTGTCATCTCTCTCTCTCTCTCTCTGTCAAAAAAAAAAAAAGTCATCACACCTTTCTCTCCACAAGGTAATTTAAAAAAAAAAAAAAAAAGAGCAGTTTGGTACTGGCATAAATATAGACATGGACTGATGGAACAAAACAGAAAGCCCAAAAATGAATCCTCGTATTTTTGGTCAACTGATTTTGACTAGGATGTTAAGACCATTCACTGGTAAAACAACCATCTTTTCAATAAATATTGCTGAAGAAACTAGATATCCATATGGAAAGAATGAAGTTGTACCCTGAACTTACATGATATACAGAAATCAACTAAAAAATGATCTCAAAACCTAAACATAAAGAGCCCAAAACAATGAAACTTTTAAAGGAAATAATAAGGAAAAAACTTTATGAACGTGGATTTGGCAGTAATTTCTTAGATATGACAACAAGCACGAGCAATGAAAGAAAAAATAAATTAACTGAACTTCATCAAATTTAAAAGCTTCTTTACATGAAAGGATACCAACAAAAGAGTGAAAAGACAATCCACATAATTGTAGAAAACATTTGAAAATCATATATCTGACAAGAGATTTTTATCCAATATATATTAAGTACCTACAACCCAACAGCAACAAAAAAATTTAATTCAAAAATGGGCAAAGGAGGACTCGACTAGACACTTCTCCAAAGAAGATATACAAATGGCCAATAAGCACATGAAAAGATTCTCAATGTCGTTAGTTATTACAGAAACACAAATCAAAACCACAATGGGATACCACTACATACCTATTAAAATAGCTTTTAACAAAATATGGAAAATAACAAGTGTAGACAAGGAGTTGGAACATTTGTGCATTGCTGCTGGGAATATAAAATAGTACAACCACTGTGGAAAACAGTTTGGCAATTCCACTCTCGGGTATACACCTGGAAGAATTCCAGACAACTCAGATACTTGTACACTAATGGTGACAACAGCATTATTTACCATATTCAAAAGATGGAAACAACACACATGCCCATCATGGATGACTAGACAAACCAAAAATGTAATGTAGATAAACATACAATAGAATAATATTCAGCCTTAAAAACAGTGAAATTTTCATACATGCTACAACGTGGATGAAACTTGAAGACATGGCTAAGTGAAATAAAAGAACAAATACTTTATGATTCCACTTATATCAGGTACCTAGAATAGGCAAATTCATAGGAACAGAAAGTAGCCTAGAGATTACCAAGGACTGAGGGAAGACAAGAATGGGGAGTTATGGGCATCTGGGTGGTTCATTGGGTTAAAGCCTCTGCCTTCAGTTCAGGTCATGATCTCAGGGTCCTGGGATTGAGTCCCGCATCGGGCTCCCTGCTCGACAGGGAGCCTGCTTCCTCCTCTCTCTCTGCCTGTCTCTCTGCCTACTTGTGATCTCTCTCTCTCTGTCAAATAAATAAATAAAATATTTAGGAAAAAAAAGAATGGAAAAAAAAGAATTTTTGTTTAATAACCAAATTGTTAATAACTATATATTGTCACATTATATGTAGTTATATTATTATAACTATATTATTAATAACTGCAACTATATTGTTAATGGGTACAAATTTCTGGGATGATGGAGAAGTTCTGAAGATAATCATAACTCACAGGACTGTGAATGAGTTTAATGAAACTGAAATGTACAATTAAAAATGGCTAAAGTGGTAAATTTTATCTTATATATATTTTACCACAATAAAAAAACATATTGATCAATCTCGGACATGGCAAACTGCAGGTCAGATTATTCACTGAGTATAATATTATGTCTCAGATGCTGTACTAGGCACAAAACCCATCTTCTTTTATTTGGTGATCACACAAATTCTATGAGATGGTATTCTCTCTGTGTTAATAGATGAGGAACATAAAAATAAGGGATGTTAAATAATTTGACCACAGTTACATAGCTACTGGGTGACAAAACCCAGGGTCTAATCCATGGTTACTTGAACACAAAGCCCATATTCTTCTAAATTCACATGCTGTCTTCCACATAAGCATTTCCATCCCTGCCCTTGCTCCCAGAATACTGAATGTTTTAAAGGGTGTGTAACTCACTTTTGTTGAGTCTCCTATTTTTTAAGCACTTACACGTGCAAGTTTATAAGTTAATTTTTGTTTTGTTTTCACAGATATAAAAAGTAAGGCTTACTACCTGTTATTCTCTCTAATGATATAAAAAGCTAGGATGATACTACATGGCGAAGTAATTATAACTGCAGGCTTTAGAGTGACATTGTTAGTTCAATCTTGGCACCACTGGATGACTTGCTAGGTGATAATGGACAGTTACTCAACCTATCTGTATTTCAGTCCTCTCCTCTTTAAAATAAAGATGAAAGCATTACCTTTACCATATAATTCATATAAGGATAAAATGAAATTAATTCAGTAAAATGTTTAGGTCACTGTCCAGCACAGAATAAGCAGTAATATTAGCTAATGCCTTTATCTTTGTTCTCTGAGACCAGACTTCTGACACACTTTTATTAGGTTAAATAATAATCTTTGTTTCACAGTATGTTTAGTGACTGCCAAATCCCAGTTATCTAACATACTAGACTATATAATTTACATAAGTACATTATATTATGCATGTACCTGTTTATTGCATATGTGTTTCTCCACTAGAGGTTTCATTTCTGAATATAAAAACTTTTTAGAATATGTGCTACCATTTACAGTTGTGAAAAGTATCTAGCACTTTATGTGAAACATTCTATGTAGTCAATATTTGTTGATTTCAATTGAGATGATTTCAATTGAATTGTCTCAGACATTTTTTGAAATTGTGAAAGAACATTTTAACTTTATACTTTACAACTACATTTCAAGGTAATAGAAGAATTGCATTAAAGAAGAATCAGATTAAACAAAAAAATTTTTAAAAGGTCCAAAAAGAAGTGTTAACTTCTTTTAATTCAAGAAATTGAGAATATGTATTCCACTTAGAAGTTTTGTATCCTTTTTTTATAATTGGACAAATCAACTTTTTTTTGCTTAATTTTGCTTGACTTTGTTTCTGTATAGTGGGAGAAATACATTCAAGCGCTGTACACATTAATTCTAAGGGTTCTGAGATAGCCAGATATAATATAATTGTATAATTATATAAATAATCAATGCTAACAAGTAAATTAGTAGACTGAATAATTTAAGTTAAATATAGTCACATATAATCTATACTTGCCAAACATAATAAACCTGTATTCCATAATTTGAATTTTGCATTTAATTTTGAAATAATGTTTGTCTTCAGAGTCTCGGTGCTCTTCCAGTTTACTGGTGTCTCAAACTAATCTTGGGCTGAGACTCCTAGTAGATTAAAAATGACAGTTCTTAAAGATTATTAATAGAATTAAGGCATTCTACCAAGTATGATCAGAAGAAATACACAAGTAGTTAAAAGGGAAACCTTCGAAGTAGAGGTTATTTCATTTCATTTTTGTCTTTAGAGTTGTTTCAGTCTTTCAAAATTTTAAAAGGAAAGACTTGTAGAGTCTTAATGTTGAACACATGTAAAGTGAATCACAGTTGAAAAGTGGCAATGGGGAGGGACAGAGAGCAAATACCTTGTCCTTTCTTATACATAATTTCTAAGTGTCTCTATTCTAAACTAACAATAAATAATGCTAATTTACATTTATTATAATGTCTGTCCCTTCAAAAATTATTTTCACATAATCTCATTTGATTTATTCAAGTGAACCCAAACCCACTGTAATGGAAGTTTATTTTTATATTGTTTTGCATGCATGGAGAGATCACTTTGAATTTTAATAGCCCATTGAGGACTAATCTCTACTCTGATTTTCAATCCTGTGTTAGTTGTTTGTGTTGGAAATAAATCTGCCTGTGTGTATGTATGTATGTATGTATGTATGTATGTATGTATGTGTGTGTATGTGTGTATGTTTGAGCTTGAAAAGGAGTTCTGTGCTACCAAGTATGTAATTGTGCTGATTTAATTTCAGTTATATTTAATTTCAGTTATAAAGGAAAATCTTGTCTAAGGTAATAGGTCATCACTCAGCTATCTATATGGTTCCCAGTATATGCTGAATGTAAAGGAATGTTGGAGGATGGAAATGAGAAAAAGAAAAAAGCCTTGGGAAGCAAGAAGATGTTAGTATTAAGAGAGCAGAATTTAGAGTTAGAAAACTGTGAGTTCAAATGCCACTTCCATCCTTGACCCATTAAATATCCTTGGCCAAGTTACTTAAGCTCGCTGAGTGTGCTTCCCATATTTAAAGAGGAATATGAGGGGCACCTGGGTGGCTCAGTGGGGTAAGCCTCTGCCTTCAGTTCTGGTCATGATCCCAGGGTCCTGAGATCAAGCCCCGCATCAGACTTTCCACTCAGCAGAAAGCCTGCTTTCCCCTCTCTCTCTGCCTGCCTCTCTGCCTACTTGTGATCTCTCTCTGTCAAATAAATAAATAAAATCTTCAATAAATAAATAGGAATATGAAAATTTACCTGACTGGGTTACTCAGTTACATTAAATTATATTAAACAAAATTAAATTAAAAGCTTGGCACAAAATAGATACATGCTATTTGTTAGTTTTCTTCTCCTGTACTTGGCAATCTTGAAGCTTGGTGTTATCTACATATGTTTATCAGTGATTTAAATAAAGATTATTTAATTCTTCCAAATGTTGGGATAAGATAGTCTTTAAAAAAAGAAGTTTAATTTAAAATCAAATAAAGAAACTAATTATTTCTTTTATCAAATCCTGCCAAATGAGAAAGTTCATTTACTTTAATAATAATCCTATTAATATAAGTGACTTAATATAATTCTATGCTCTCCCTTCTGCTCTCATGAACATTCATTAAATGTCAGTTTATTTTTATATTAAAAAGAAGCATTATATTTATGTCTTAATTACCTTGGATTTATTATTAAAGGAAACATACTCTAAGAGTATTGATAGAACCATGAGCAAACTTCTTTCAGTTAATCATTTGAAAAACAAAATCCTTGTCTTTTGGTTTTTTTTAAGATTTTATTTATTTATTTGACAGAGAGAGAGAGAGGTCACAAGTAGGCAGAGAGGCAGGCAGAGAGAGAGGGGGAAGCAGGCTCCCTGTTGAGCAGAGAGCCGGATGTGGGTCTCGATCCCAGGACCCTGGGATCATGACCTGAGCCGAAGGCAGCGGTTTTAACCCACTGAGCCACCCAGGCGCCCAAAGGTATTATATCTTGTATAAAGAAAACATGTCCGTATTGAAACTAAATGGAACATGACGGATGCATATGGAACCACAGGGAAAATTAAAAATTAGAAGCCTGTATTGTGTGGGTCACTGTCTAAAGAGAACCTGGGTCACTGTAACAGTAGGAGATTGAGGCACCTGGGTACTAAAACCTGATTAAAGGTACCACGTCACTGAACAAAAGTATTTTTTGGAGTACTGCTAAAGTTAATACAAAAATAATAAAAGAATAAAGACTACAAACCTTTTTAACTACAAACTAAATAAAAGAGTAATATTTTCACAAGTGTAGGTGTCAAACCACTCTACTTTTTCCAGATTACAACACCCTCCATTACCCACAAGACCCCTTCGGTGTGTGTTAGAGAGGAAGGCTCTATAATTCTACCCTTTGCAACTCCAGGATTATTTTTGTATCTCTGTGGCTATGAGATCAGATTCTAGTTGCATTGGGCATGCCTCTTGAACTTATCCTGGATTGAAGTTCTCCTATTTTTTGATCTCATGTGAAACCAATTTCAGGGAGATTTCCTAGAGCATAGGATTCATTTAGTAATGCTTTACTTAATTAACTAATTAATTATTCAACATATATTTATTAATTCAATGCTTACTATCAGCAAAATATGTTCTATAGGATAAGAATATGTTATTGAAACAAAACAAAACTGTTGACCATGTGGAATACTTATAGTATTGAGCAAGGCACACCGTAAACAAATAAAACAAACAAACATATAATATGTTCACTGATAAATATAAGTGAAGAAAATAAATCACATTAAAATGGATGAGAAGTAGAATTTGTGTTAGTTAAGATAATGTGATAAGAAAGGCTTATCTGAGGAGTTGACTTTTGATTGGATGTTTAAATGAAATGAAGAGGCTAGTTAAAAGAATACCAGAAGTTGGGCAATTCTAGGCAGTTATTAACAATTTTATTTTTATTTTATTTATTTTTTTATTTTTAAAGATTTTATTTATTTATTTGAAAGAGAAAGAGAGAGACAGCACAAGCAGGGGGAGCTGCAGAGGGAGAGAGAAGCAGGCTCTACACTCAGCAGGGAGCCTGATGTGAGGCTTGATTCCAGGACTCTGGGATAATGACCTGAGCTAAAGGCAGATGCTTAACTGACTGAGCCACCCAGGTGCCCCTTAATAGCAAAAAACTGAGATAGGTGTGTTTAAGGTATGTCAAGGAGGCCTGTCTACAGTAAATCGAACAAAGGAAAGAGTAGGAAGAAAGACAGCCAGGAAGCAGAGATCGTGAGGGTCCTGTGGGTCATGGTTAAGAATTTTTTATGTTATTTTGTGTTATTTACAACCTGAGGTAAACTAAGAAGGCAAAAGTAAAGCAAAGTGGGCGCCTGGGTGGCTCAGTGGGTTAAAGCCGCTGCCTTCGGCTCAGGTCATGATCCCAGGGTCCTGGGATCGAGGCCCACATCGGGCTCTCTGCTTGGCAGGGAGCCTGCTTCCTCCTCTCTCTCTGCCTGCCTCTCTGCCTACTTGTGATCTGATATCTCTCTCTCTCTCTCTGTCAAATAAATAAATAAAAATCTTAAAAAAAAAAAAAAAAAGATAGTTTAAAAAAAAAAAAAAAAAAAAAAAAAAAAAAAAAAAAAATTTAAAAAAAAAAAAAAAAAAAAAAAAAAAAAAAAAAAGTAAAGCAAAGAGACCAGTTAGGAGGTGATTGCCATAGTTCAGGAGAGAAATTATGGTAGTCTGGACCATATTGTGTCAGGTACCCAGAACTCCTTGAGTCATTCTATGTTGCAAAGACTATATATTCTAATAATGTATAGACTATAAATACAAATAAGATTTGTATTTATACAATCTCCAGTTTGAAAGAGAAATCAAAAATTTATCAAAAAGAGATTCGTAAGGAGTCAAATCAGGAATTAATAAGATGACTTTGTGCCTCCACCCTACCCCATTCAAGAAGTTGGAAATAGGAGCAAAAGTACTGGTTAAGAGAATAACAACAATGGGCTTTAAGCTCTCATTACTCTTTGCCTTGGTCTGCAGGGCATTTAGAGAATCTTCAAGTTTATTGAGGGCATGGGTGCTACTGGGTGGCTGGTGATGGCACAGAGGAAGGAATTGCAAGTGCTTCATAGTCTATATATCAAAGGGTCTGTTGTATGAAAAAGCATTAAGTGGCTCTTCTACTCAGGGAGGGGAGGTCATCCACATGCTTTGACAGGGTCAACAAAACATCCCCTGAGTTGTGCCAGGTGTTGACATTTGGTAACCAAGAATAGAGATGATGCTGGCAGGTGGGGCAAGACACTGCAGTCCCAAGGACAGCACAAAAACCAGAGCCTTTCTCTCCTCTTGTCACCACCATAAGGATATATAAGCTCCCATCTGCTCCCAGACATCTTGGAAAGGAGTGGTAGAAGATGATGCCTCTTGCATGGGGAGATAACACTCTGTTAGAGAGTTCTGTGAATCAGCTGAGTATTTACTCACACAGAAATTGTGGAAAGTAGAGAAGACTGAGTTCTAGTTAGCAAATTTAATGCTTTTCTTGTTTTCTTCTGATTTTAGGAGTTGGAACTCAAGCAATATGAGGTCAGTTTTAGAAAATGAAAGAAAGGGAGCCTGGGTGGCTCAGTGGGTTAAAGCCTCTGCCTTCAGGTCATGATCTCAGGGTCCTGGGATCGAGGCCTGCATCGGGCTCTCTGCTCAGCAGGGAGCCTGCTTCCTCCTCTCTCTCTGCCTGCCTCTCTGCCTACTTGTAATCTCTCTTTCTGTTATATAAATAAATAAAAAATCTTTGAAAATGAAAGAAACCCACATTTTGGCATATCTGCTTATGATTCAATTTCTATCTTTCTACATCAGTTATTATTTCTATATATAAATTATAAGAGCTAAGTTAGAAAAAATAAATACTTTATGGAAAAGAAAAGGAGCAGTAAAACCCATTTCAACTGCACTGATATTCTCAAAATACCTCTCTGTGCATGAGACAGTCAATTTAAAGAGCTAAATAGTTCAGCTCTAGTAGGCATCACAACTAGATAATATTTATTTCCAGATTGCCCTTTCAGTACTGTAAGGTTGCTCTACAGCTTTTCAGAAAGGCTGACTCTGTGGCAACAGAACAGGCTCTTCCAAGATTATTTGGATGTGTTCACATTCAGCTATCATGTACACATCTGACACACTGAAGAATCCTTGAATGAACTTTCTAGTTTCATTTAATGCTGGGCATTTAATGTCTCAATCTGTGTGAGACATGGCACATATCCCTCTCTATTAATGGCATTTGTCCTGTCAATGTTACCTGCTTTAGATTTCAATTCCCTAGGCAAGAACATTGTATTTTGTAGGAGAGTAAAAAGAAATGTTGTAACCTTTCACTACCTTCTGATCAGGTTCTAGCTATAAAGGATATTTAACTCTATATTTTCAAACTCAACTTATGCTCCATTGGATATCTGAGCTTCCTTGGCAGATGTATAGTCCATTTGGCAGGAAGACAAAGGAGATGGTTGTAATCTTTTGGAATTTCTACTCAGATCATAGACTCAGTAACAATGAACTCCATACTTTCAAACATGACTAATATAACACTTCATTGGAAAATCCAAAAGGTCACATTGAATTTGGGAAGCTAGTCATGGAATTATAGGCAAATTGGGGCCAATTAAGAATGACTGTGTTTGTGTGTTCACCTGTTTATACCATGTTTTATTTCAAATAATACTGATGCTCAGATAGTTTATATATAAGCTAAAATGAAGCAATACATTAAATTCAGAAGAGGCGGGCGCCTGGGTGGCTCAGTGGGTTAAAGCTTCTGCTTTCGGCTCAGGTCATGATCTCAGGGTCCTGGGATCGAGGCCCGCATCGGGCTCTCTGCTCAGCGGGGAGCCTGCTTCCTCCTCTCTCTGCCTGCCTCTCTGCCTCCTTGTGATCTCTCTCCCTCTGTGAAATAAATAAATAAAATCTTTAAAAATAAATAAATAAATAAATTCAGAAGAGGCATTTTAAAATGAAAGGGAAATAAGATAGAACAACAGGAGGAATTTTGAACCACAACAACTATATTGTTTTTAAGTTAGGTAAATGTCTACTTGAATATCAACTCCAACTGTCTGAGACTGCACAAACTGGGAAAGAAAAGGTTTCCAAACTCCCTAAGCATTAATATCTATATCTACAAAATGGAGGCAATAATTCATACCTGTAATTTTATGATTAGTGACATAACATATGCAAAACACTTAGGATACTAATTGTTTGAGTGTAATATTGGTACACAATAAAGTTCAATAATCACCATAGGAAGTTGTTTTAGTTTCAGAAGAAAACACAAGGCAGTAAGTAGATGGCAAATATTGCATATTCCAAAATGAAATGTTAGTTTACTCATCCTGGATTTTCAAACCACTTTAGGTACCATTAGCTGAGCATATATCATCAGTCTTAACAAGTTTACAAGGAGGCCAAGAGAAAAGTTGAAGATCACAAGGAGGATTTCATCAGAAAGATTCAAATGTGCCGGAAGTACTCTCCAATCGTTCCTCAAAGAGGGTAGTGACTGTCTTTCTTTCACATCAAGACTTTCAAGTGAGTCTTTAAAACTACTAGAAGTTTGGCCAATATGTGGCCATTGGAACCTGTAGGTCAGAGTGAGCTATTTCTGTCTCATCTCTGAGAAAATGAATCTATGGCTGCCTAGACGAAGGAGTCTCTGAAAGCAGAATACAGGGCTAAAACAGAAATAATTTCATTTCCACTAAAATGGACCAAAGGCACAGGTTTTCCATGGATCACATTGACTATTTTCATATAGACCCTCTATAAGAGCAAGACTGTCTGGGATTGTCTTACAACCCTCCAAAAAGTTTTCCCAGGAGTAATGAGGGGATCTCAACTGATTGGTTGCATGTTAGTACAATTTTAGGAGCTGAGGAATTGTAAGTGACTTCCTAGAATAAAGACATTTAGTTTTGTTAAGAGAACTGTGAGAAATGTCAAAAAGTTGGAAGTTGGGGGGAGATGGAAAGTCTCTGAAGAACACTCAAAATTCCTATAGATGAAGATTCAGCATTAAACATACATCAGACACTGGAATTAGTACCTTCTCATGACCTTACAAGGCAAATAATATCTTCTCTAGAATTCACCTCTTTACCCTTTTCCTACTTCAGACTTGGAGGACACTGAGCCTGCTTAATGAACAGAGGAGTCAAAATGCACAAAATGGAGAATTAGAGAAAAAATGTAAAAAAAAAATATTTCCTGTTACTTATTGGCTTCCTACCTGGAATAGACTATTCCTAGAAAATAACAGAATTTTGGCTGTTATACAACACTAAATATTTTGGTTGCTTAAAATAAGATTGTTTTGTGTTCTTTAATTATTTAAGAAAGTCATTGGGCATCATTCCAGAAAGTTCTCCCATAAACCTCCTTAGTCAGCCCCTACTCCATTCCTCAGTGATAGCTATTATTCTGTTTTTCTTCCCTACCATTGATAACCATTGCCTGTTTGAGAATTAATATACACATCATACAGTACATACTTATGATGTATATTATCATACAGTGCATACTTCTTTGAATAAGGTTTCTTTCATGCAGCATGTTTTTGAGATTCATTCATACTGCTTTATGATCAGTAGTTTATTCCTTCTTATTGGTGATTAGTATTCCTTTGCAAATCTCGATTTTTTTATCCAGTCACCAGTGATGAACACCAAGATCATTTCTAGTTTTAGGCTATTATAAATAAACCTGTTATGGTTATTATTGTACATGTATTTTTGTGGATATATGTTTCATTTGTCTTAGACAAACACCTAGGAATAGACTGCTAGGTCATAGGGTAGGTCTATATTTAGTTTTATAAAAAATTGCAGGAAATTTTTCCAGAGTGGTTGGACCATTTTTCATTTTTGCCAACAATGAATGAGAGCTCTGGTATCTCAAAATCTTTGCCAGCATTTTATATTATCAGGTGTGTGTGTGTTTTAATTTTGGACAAACAGGTATATGTGTGTGTGTCTGTATGCTTTGTTCTTCTACATAGCAATTCTTGAAAAGTGAAAAGCAAATGCTAGGAAAATGATCTCATTGATTGCACATCTTGAAATACATTATAGATAAAGATATTTTATGATATAAAAATATTCGGAATTACTGTTAGAAGACAGGTCACCATCAAAATACACACACATCAAAATACTCAGTAAGCCTTTAAATAGACCTCAACAATATATACTAAAAAAAATCATTTTATATATTTTTTTCAAGCATCTACCACCATCATTCTAAATATATATACAAACAGGCTCTGGGAATATTATTCCCATGTCTAAAGCAAAAAGAAAATGAAAACTTTTTCATGTTAGAATAGCCTCTTTCTAAAATATAAGACACCAGGAGTTGGAAGTTGATGGATCATTCGAGAATGCTAGCTTCCAAAATAAAGATGTATATTTTCTTTATCACATAATTGTCCATCTATCTATCTCTTGATTTACTCATTTACCTTGTATTTATTTATTCATTTATCACATCCTATTGTTAAATGAGGCTATTGCAAGTATTCCAGTTATTTTTATATAACTCTCTTTCAAAGATGGGGCACCTGGGTTGCCCAGTTGTTAAGTGATTGCCTTTGGCTCAGGCCACAATCCCAGGGTTCTGGGATCAAGCCCTACATTGGCCTCCCTGATCAGCAGGAGGTCTGATTCTCTCTCTCCCACTCCCTCTGCTTGTGTTCCCTCTCTCACTGCGTCTCTCTCTGTCAAATAAATAAATTTTTAAAAAATCTTAAAAAAAAAAGCTTATTCCACAAGGAAGCAAACTTCCCCTTCCTCAGCATCTCCAGATGGCCTCAACCAGACCTGCTGCCATTCCAAGTGTTCAATACTCCAAATGATCCATTACACCATGGTGTATCTATAATAAACAAAGGTTAAAAGATCATAAAAACAAGACCATATGCCCAAACATGTCATGTGCACCTTGGCAGTGACAATGTAAGGACTGAGTCAAATTATATCCTGCTTTCCAAGAAAGTGGATCAAAACTAGGGGGAAAAAAAAGATGGCAAGAAATGACATTTGAATGAATATTTAAAAGACAGTAATAGCTCAACTGACCCATAGATATTACCTTTTAAAATTCAAATAAATATATTGATCCTGCACAGTTAAGATGTTTCTGTCAAACATTTGTTCAAACTTTCTGGTAAGATTCTAGAGAGGAAGAAAAAGGTAATAATTATTGCAGAATGCCTGAGTATATTGACTCTGTGAGTTCACTGACCTGTGAGTTGTGACTGATTTACTTTGGAGAGGCATGGCCCGAATAGCCCTGTGGCAGAAGGAGGAAAGGCAGGGTTGCCACCAGCCTTAATGAGCTTTTCTGAGAATTAGGAAAAGATGCCCTACTGGGAAGATATAACCATAATTTATTTGGCAAGTGGCACATACATGGGATTTCAGGTTCCACCTGAAATCAGGTTTCCCCCTGGGCCATGAATCTTATGCAGTGAATAATCTGATTAACTGTGTATGATGACATTGACCTTGGGAGGGTAGGAAAACTTGTCAGAATAAGAAAGAAGAGGAGATGGAAGAAAAAGAAAAAGAAGGAAGGATGGAAGGAAGGAAAAATAGAAGCAAGGAAAGAAGCAAGGGAGGGAGGAAACCAAGGAGGAAAGAAGAAAATAATATAATCAGCACCAAATGTGTTTCCTCTCATCACCGTACAAATAAAGGATTTCCTGAAGATATGATAACCATCATCTAGGGATTTTATTGAGAAATAAATTCATAAAAATTTCTCTATATAGTGGGGATAGGGCTGTTATAAAGCACTAAATTGTCTCAAAGAATAGGGACCCAGGCAAGGGCCATAGCAAATAAAGCTAGATCAACAGTATACAAAATCCAGAGACACACTATTTCCTCAGATTGTTTGTTTCTGCTTAGAAATGGCACTGACAGCAACTGCTGTTCTTTCCATTCCTGTTGCAATTCTGCATCCCCAACTAATTCCCTAGATACGAATGCAGTTTGCCCTGATAGGGTTCAACTCAGCTGTACAGTTCAGCAGTTGTAACTATTGCCATCAGAGAAACACTATGAGAGAGCTACCACATCAGTGATAAACTCTAAGCTTCTTTCTGAAGTCTGTGAAAAAGTCACAACCCATGTGAGTGTAAATAAGAATTAAAAAATAGGCCTGAGAGATCCAGGTCTTTTTGGCATAGCACAGCTGAGGATCTGTTACAATCAGAAAAGGGAGGCAGGTGCTTGCAGTGACACATAGACATTTCTGAAAATAAATTAGCTCACAGTTTTTTGTATCACATTTTCAAAATTAATTTAATTCCATTTCTGTTTAATCATCAATTAATCAGAATTACTGTCTTGCCTCTTAGACCTCTGTGAAAGTTAATAGACTATACTTAACAAAGAAAGTCAATACTTAAAAGCAATCTTCATATCTATAAAATACAATATTAAGAAAAAATCAAATATAGCATTAATATCTGTGCTATCATTATAGTGCTGTGAAATTATTTTTGCCCATGAATAAGATCTGAAGGAAAACACAGAATTTAAAATGTATTATGTTACTGTGGTATGAATGTGAGCAACAAATTTTATTCTGTTCCTTCAATATTTTGATATATGTATTAATACATGTAATTAAACTTATGTGTCTTTGTTTTGAAAGTTTTGATTTAAATACCGAGATTTTATTCTCAGTTACTATTATCTTTGGTAACAATATAATAAAGTTTTAATATTTCTATATCAAAGTGTCTAAGAGATAGTAACCAAAATGGAGATATGCTTTATAGTTATTCTGATAAGAATTACATAGTAATTTGCATAGGCATAGCAGCAAATGTATACAATTTATATTTGACTAGAACCAAGCTTTGGACTTCTTTTCCAAATATTTGTACTATACCTTATGTGATAAATAGGCAAACTTTAATGCCCTTTGGAGATAAAGTCAACTCTTGAATTTTTCCCATGTTGGTGGTGTGACTTTGTTCACATTTCTTCTCTGAGCCTCACATCCCTTATTTGTAAAATAAGAGCGATAACACCTTTATTACTGGGTTGTGTGAAGGTTTAGGAATTGAGAATAATGATTTAATCCATGACAAGAATAAGAGTGTGTAATCATGAGTTTTCTTTTGCACATTGTTAAGTTGCTTTTGAGATACTCCTATAGAGAGGCAAACTTGTTAATGGGGAAGTTCAGAGTAAATGCCTAAGGAAAAATACCATCCTAATGAATAATTAGGTTCAGTTTATGGCATTGATAATACACTACTTGCAATAATTATAATTAATTAGTAAGAAAATATGAGTGCTAATATATGAGCAATACTATCCCCATATTTTCTAACTTTCCAGTGATTCCTGGTTAATGCTTTATTTGAAATATCAAATGTATGTATGCATGTATGTATTCATGTACACAAGTAATTTATTTTCCTGCTTTGGAAGAGTACTAAATTCCCCTACTGAGAAATCTCAGATTTGGAATCAATAGATACTTACAGGTATTAGTTCAACTATGGGTCTGAGAGAAACTCCACATCTAGGGGTCCTGACTGCATCCACTGCTACTTTTTTGTTATATTATGGGTCCTTCAATATGAAAAACAATGTGCTTTTAACTTCTCTCTCATCTATCCAATAAGAGACTCAGCAATGTCTTATCTTATAAGGGCAAAGAGTTAAACTATGATTTTGAGAAATAAGCATTTAGCTAGATTTAAAAGAAATTTTGAGCCCATTTTTTATTTCTCCCTTAAACATGCTTTTCTTGATTTTTGAATGCCTCATTAGTAGTTGGGTATCTACTGTCAGTCATTACACCACTCGTTTGTGTGTATCAATAAGCAGTGCAGTGCTCATGTCACTGTTTTCTGTAGTAGAGATCATGAGCTCTACTTAAGGGCTTTGATTTAAATTTCTCATTTCTGTGTAACTATTTTATATTTTTTTGCTTTTATCACTTTCCATTAGATGTATTCATCTTCATTTTTATTTTTCAGAATGAAAAGTGAGCTAAAAATCTTCATACCTATTTCCCAAAATATTAATTATTTTGAACATAATGGAGGTAAACATTAATATGGAGACTCATTTGGATGAGGATTTTTTTTTAATTAAATAACAGGAAATGTAATTTTCATTAAGGCGAGTTCTCTGAATGGACCTATTTGACATCTTCAAACAAGAACTGACATAATTTAGGGACTGAATTTTTCTTCTATTATTTTTGTTTAACTAAAGATGGAGGTAGATGAAGTAAAAGGGAATTTTTCCAAAATAAATTTCTTGAAAGGTTTTTACACACTTTCCTTAACAGCAAGATATGGAATTATCATTGGACAAAATCCTAGCTTGCAAAGCTCTTAGAAGACATGAGGTGGGAAAGCTTTCCTGTGCTGTAGATGCTCTGCTGCCAGCTTTCTTATGTCCTTTGAAGGTAAGATGGGTGTCTTGCATATACTTAATCACAAAAGAATTATCTTTGAGAAGTTTGCCAAATAAGTTATCAGAGAATATCTCATTATATGAGAAGGTTGTTTTTATGAATAGTCATACTTCATTTTTTAAGAGTACAGTTTTTGAATGCTAGATTTTCTCGAAGCAATACTTTGGTAAACATGGATGTGACTTAACCTAATGTCTCTTTTAACAGCACACTTCACTGTAACTGCACATTTACTTGACTTGTTCTTTTTTTTTTTTTAAAGATTTTATTTATTCATTTGACAGAGAGAGAGATTACAAGTAGGCAGAGAGGCAGGCAGAGAGAGAGGAGAGAGGAGGAAGCAGGCTCCCCACTGAGCAGAGAGCCCGATGCGGGCCTCGACCCCAGGACCCTGAGATCATGACCTGAGCCGAAGGCAGAGGCTTTAACCCACTGAGCCACCCAGGCGCCCTACTTGACTTGTTCTATTGCCATCTCCAACACATTATTTGATTCACAACATTTAATTGAGACATATGAAATTTCATCTTTGTAGGTTGAAATGGGACCTTTTTTTAATGAAAGACCAATTATTAGGTATTTTTCCATTTTAATATAAGATTATTAGCACATGCTATCATGAGATAGATGATAGGTAGATAGATGATAGTTACATAGGTGGAGTAGAAGGAAAGACAGGGATAAAACATAATAATATGAATTTCAGATTATCTTAAAGCTATGTGCAAGGCTTTTTTACTAAAACTTTGAATGGACATTTCAAATGTACTTTAATTCACAAAATTAAAAATTCTTAGTGTTGGAAATGACCTTAGCTATTATATCACTTTCCAAGTGCAAGATACTTCTTACAATGAAACTTCTACTGGCATCACATAATTTAAAATGTCAGAATCTTTTTATCATATCGAAGTGAAATATTTTCCTTTCTCATTGCTTGCCTTGATTCAGAGTCTTATTCTTTGGAGCAAGGCATATCTGTTCTAATGCCTCTTCCACATGACAGTCCTTTTAAGCAGCTAAGAACATACAGACTGTCTCTCTTTCTCTCCAAACCACACATCACTAATTTTTCATTTTCCTTATGATAAAGATTTATCATCCCCTGCTCACTTTCACCCAGCCACTTCTAGGTCACTCATGCCTCTCTTCCAAAATGGGTCTGATCAAAACAAAGCAGAGTGACACCAAAGCAGTCTTCATTCTGAATCGTATTTCCTACTAGCATTTTTAGTACCCACGTTTCACTACTCCTGAATTATAGCAATCTAATACTACCTTTCCATTTTATTTTTTTTCTTTTGTTTTATTTTTTTGTTTGTTTGTTTTGTATATCTCTCTAGGTTTTTCTCTGCTGACAAATGGCCCTCATTGGAGCCATTTTCTATACAAAGACAGTAACATTACTAATATCCAGCTGGGACAAAAGCTCAAACTTGTTTGGTTCTAGTTTCTTTTATCCAAATATTTATTATATTCCTAAAAGCAAAATAAATAGCATAATAACTCAATTGAATTTGGACCCTAAAATCTATCTGCTTCTTAAATGACATGAAAAGGACACAATTTGAAATTTTATAAAAATTAATTTTTAAAATGATCACACTAATTTGTTTTAGATTGCAGGTTAAAACTTCAGTGATTAACTATTTATTATTACAACATTGATTCAAGTCTCCTATTCCCTATCTCTGTCTTCCATACCCCCAGCAACAAATGTCTCTGAACATAGTTATAAGAAATAGTTTGTGGAAACCTACAAGTCAAATAGCACTCATTAGGTATTAATGCTTTTAAATATTTTTAAATTATGTAAAATTTTATTTATTTGTAACAAGTAGAAAATTCTCTTTTTATATGTAATGTTATTTTTCAATGCTTTTCCTGATACTAAAAAACATTTTTAAAATATGGAAAATATCAGATGACAAATAATTATCATAACTGGTTTATTTCAACATAAGTTAGATAGCTTGTTTGTTAAAGCAGGGTATGGTGTTCTTCAATCAAAATTAAATACCAGGTCCCTGGGTGGCTCAGTCGGCTAAGCAGCTGCCTTCAGCTCATGTCATTATCCCAGGGTCTTGGGATTCAGTACCACATTAGGCTCTTTGCTCAGCGGGGAGCCTGCTTCTCCCTCTTCCTGCTGTTCCCCTGCTTGTGCTGTCTCTCTCTCTGACAAATAAGTAAATAAAATCTTTAAAAAAATTAAATACCACTTTCATTACTTTTACAATTTTGTAATTATAATCTGCATTACTGCAGTGATCTCCAGTTGTATACTAATTATACCAGGAATTTTCTTACTCCTTTTGTTCTTTCATAGTAACTTTCCTCAGTCATGTTGTTTCATTTAATTTTTCTTAAATTAAAAACGTAAGACACCGGACTCAGGATGTATTTCATAAAATTCTCCATCTCTGTAATTTTTTTCTGCTCAATAATTCAACAGAGACATTAATGATTTTCAAGACAAAGATATTCTTATGACGACAAATCTAAGCCTTTAGTTTTTCCTCTTTTCTCTCATTTTTCAGTATTTGTAGATAAGATACTTTCCCTTTCACAGAGAGTACAAAGCCTGTGACCTGTAAGTCATAGTATATTCCAATGAATCCCATGGTGGTCCAATACATAGATAATCTGATTATTATAATTTTCAAGTGTGTGCCCTGAGACTATGGGTTCCTTCTAATATACTATTTTGAAAAACAGAGTTGGGATTCATATTCATACTTTCTGATGACAAATGACATACCATTCCATACTCCCAGACTGCCTCTAAGATTTAATGCATCAAAAATTCAAGCTATGAACCTAGTATAGAAGAAATATCAAATATAGTTATAAATTTAATCTATTTGGATTTGCATTCATTTTGTCTGAAAATAAATTCTAGATGTTCTATTTTAGGAAAATTGTATTATTTTGAAATATGCATTATATTTATTATAAATCAATATTCAGTGTTTTATTTACCATAAGTGTATTTAAATTAAAAAATCTGGGAGTTAAACTATTTCAATTAACTATGGTTATTCATTAGTGTAGGAATCATTTCAAGAAGAAGCCTCTTCTCCAATTATAATATGACATTTAATTCTTACTTCACCTATTGCTAGATTTTTATTGATTTACAAAAGCTATAACATGCAAATATGATAATAAGGCCTTTTTTCAAATGCTTTATGAGGGACCAAGTATTTCAATCACCCAAACAATTAGACATCTTCAATAAATTATTATTTAACCAGTCAGGTCAAATTGGGAGAAACTTAGAGAAGAAGCAGAAGTAAGCAAAAACATGTTTTCTCAAAATATAGAAAATGTGAAGCCTGAAAATAATATTTCTAAGGAAGAAATGTAATTATATTCTGTAGTTGTGAATGTGTTCAATGTAGATTTATAAAATCAAGGTATCATAACATTTGCAATTATTTGCTTTCATTTAATTTTTACTTTTATATAATTATTACTAGGATTGTTAATATTTATAATTACTGCTTAGAGAAAAATCTCTCTGTACTTGCACTCTTTGCTTTTCTTTTCCCATTTCCTTTTAAATGCACTCAAATCAGGTGTTCATTTCCACCAAACCATCATTCCACCTGCAAAAGCTCTTGGGTAAGTAACAATGAAATCAAAATAAATAAAATCAATACTAAGTTCTCATCTTAGCACACTTAAGTAGCCTTTGCTATTGCTGTTCACTTCCTCTTTTTTCAAAGCTATTTTCACAAGGCATCTGAATCACCAATGTTCTGTTTGTCCTTCTATTTCGGTAGCTGCTCCTTCCCAGGCTCTTTTCCTATTTCTCCTCCTCTATAACCTACATTTTAGTCTATATTATTCTTCCTTTCCCTGTGTTCTTTTAAATTATTAACATGAAACACCAGTGAAGACTCCCAATTTTATATCTCTAGCCAGCTCCACTTTCTTAAACTCCAAACTCTTATGTCTAAGGTCCATTTTACATCTTCACTTGTAATATCAAATAGGATTCCACATTTTCTGAAAATAAACCCCTAATCTCCCCCACTTGAAACCTGCCATTTTCTCAATCTCCATAAGAAGAAACTCCATCTTTCTGGTTGCCTAGGCAAATCCCACCTTCCACTTACACAGGCACAAAACATTGATGAGATCTATACTTTTTTTCCTTTCCTGTCATATCTAATCCATCAACAAATATGTAAAATGGAAATTAAATCACTACATTTCTCAGTTCAAAATCCTCCAACATCTTCTCACCTCATAGAAAGTAAAAGCTAAATTCCTTACAATACCTCATGTTGACCTATTATTCTTTCCCACCAGATCTCTGATTTTTTTTTCTACTCTTCCCATCATCACCAAACAGTAATAGTAACGGTAACAACAAAATAAAGTTGAAAAAAAATGAAATTATTCAGAAGACAACGAGTTGTTCTTGCCAGTAAGGAAAGAGAAACATTCTACCACTCCCTCAGACATGGTAGGTGAGATGCCCAGTAATTTGAGTATTACTAATTCTTATTATGCCCCTCAATACAAATTGATAAGGAGTCCAGGGAAGGTTCCCCAAGATGCATCCCTTTGACATAAAGATTATTTTATGTTATGGGAGCCTGAGTGGCTCAGTGGGTTAAAGCCTCTGCCTTCAGCTCAGGTCATGATCTCAGGGTCCTGGGATCGAGGCCCGCATCGGGTTCCCTGCTCAACAGGGAGCCTGCTTCCTCCTCCCTCTCTGCCTGCCTCTCTGCCTACTTGTAAGCTCTCTCTCTCTCTCTGTCAAATAAATAAATAAAATCTTTAAAAAAAAGAGATTATTTTATGTTAGAAGTACTCAAAATCCAGGAAACAAACCGAGGTCTGCTGGGGGGGGGGTGTCGGCGTGGCTGGGTGATGGACACTGGGGAGGGTGTGTGCTATGGTAAGTTCTGTGAATTGTGTAAGACTGATGATTCACAGACCTGTACCCCTAGGGCAAATAATACATTATATGTTAAAAAAATAAATTAATTAAAAAAAGTACTCAAAATCCAGAAGATGCAGTAAAAACTCTCTATAACCCCCTCAACTACCTAAACTTATGTTGGAAAGGACAGCCTATATATAACAGGAAGAGAGCTATTAACAGAGACTCTCCTTACCTGAGGATGATAATTTTGTTTTGTTCTGTTTTTCCAAACATTCTTTTTACCTTCTTGCTAATGAGTTTTCTCCCCTTTACATCCTCAAGCCCCCTACCCCTCTCCTTAGCTCATATAAGTTTCATCTTGCCTCAATGTCTTTGGAATTTCTTGTGTGATTTCCCTGTATATAAGCCTATTAAATTTGATTTTCTGTTGTTAAGCTGTCTCATGTCCATTTGATTCTAAGTCCAGCTAGAAGGACCTTAGGGCAGAGAAAGATCTTCCTCCCTGACAACAGCAAACATAAAAGGCAATACAGTACAGGCAATTTTATAAAAGAAAAAAAATGACATTCAGGTATATAGATGTCTGATCAAACTCAATAGAAGACTTAGGATAAACATTTTCAAATCACTAAGATATATGTTATATAGTAGATATTTTGTTGTGTTTCATCTTTGAAGACATTTTGTTTTAATAGCAGTATAAGATTAACACATACTTGTACTAATGAAACTCGAAGGGGTTATTACCAAAATATATATAAACTATATTATATTAATTCGATTTTCACAAAGTTCATGGATTTAATTTAAACTAAAACACATAACATGGCATATGATATTCTGAAATATGAATACTATAGTTCAACAATTATTCCAAGTTTAATATTATAGCAATTATTGAAATACCAAAGAAAGAAAAATTTTGGTATAGTTTTAATTTTTGTTTTCTTTAATTTGACTGTATATAGGACACAGATATAATTCTTTTCATTATACTTTAGGCAGTCTTTTTTTTTTTTTTTATTCATTTGACACAGAGAGAGAGATCACAAGTAGGCAGAGAGGCAGGCAGAGAGAGGAGAGAGGAGGAAGCAGGCTCTCTGCCGAGCAGAGAGCCCGATGTGGGCCTCGATCCCAGGACCCTGGGATCATGACCTGAGCCGAAGGCAGCGGCTTTAACCCACTGAGCCACCCAGGCGCCCACTTTAGGCAGTCTTAAAAACATTTCTCACACATCTTCATTTGATTCTTTGAAAATCCTCAAGTAGAAAAATATAGATATTTCTGAAAATGTGTGTGACTTATTATCTTTACTGTAATATTTACAAACCAATTCAAATTCTATATGAATAATATGCATTTCAAAAGTTTCTTTTAAGATTATGCTTATCCTTATTTCTCATACAGTTAAATATTAGGAAAATATTAAGTGTACTGACTCTTTTCAAAACAAATTACAGAGAAAAATTGTCAAAACTCTACACTATAATTTCCCTTCCAACTCCAAGTTGGTGTTAATAGATGTTCTGTTTTAAAATTATTCTCCTTAATTTTCTAAGTTAACCTAAATTTTAAAGCAGCAAAATAAAATGATTTAAATGTTTAGTTATAACTTAAGACTTTGTGATTCTTATAAAAATGTGTACCCATAAGAACATCTCCATCTTATTATTTTAGTTTTCTTTGCTTTTCTTTCTTTTTTATTTTTTTTTTTTTATTTTTTTTTTTAAAGATTTTATTTATTCATTTGACACAGAGAGAGAGATTACAAATAGGCAGAGAGAGAGGAGAGAGGAGGAAGCAGGCTCCCTGCTGAGCAGAGAGCCCGATGCGGGCCTCGATCCCAGGACCCTGGGATCATGACCTGAGCCGAAGGCAGCGGCTTTAACCCACTGAGCCACCCAGGCGCCCATCTTTGCTTTTCTTTCTATGCTCGTTGTTTATGTGAATAGTTCAGTTCTTATTCCTATCTGATTGTTTGGTTTCTGGTCATGAATAAAATTCTTAATAAATAGGAAAATAACTTTTATTTAACAATATACATAATAAGAATGGAACATAAGACAAATTATAAAAAAATATTAGTTAATATTTTAATTATAAAATAAACATTAGTATTCTACAAGAGTTTTTATCCTGCTTAACATACCTCTGTGAGTCCGTGTCATTCAAATAACTCACAACAAAAGTGAAATATCTGTTAAAGAATTTCTTTTGACTATTTTACACCTAATAGCTAATTTGATATTTTTGGCTGAACCATTCTAGTGTTTGCTGTATTAGATAAAATAATTTAATATGCTTGTTGAGTTTATTAATATGCACAAACATATCCCTCTAATAAATAGAAGTATAAAATCAGTCTTAAAAAAAAACTTTTGTCCCAAGATTAATGTTAGTGTAAAAAGGCTCACACATTCACCAAAGAAATTTGTTGTAGGATTCAGTGTATTTTCATAAAATCTGACTGTACTGTGGTTATACCTCAGTAGCAGATGCTGTTAATGTACCAACCCATAAACCCTTGATCCACCTACATTCACAGAAGACAACTCCTGTGTTCATTAACCTTTTCCCTCCTCCAGGGTCTGCACTGCATCACTGCTTCTCTGTATCAAGGTTTTCTCTAGCACCGTGGGAGCTTTTTCAACCAAAACAGGGCAAACCAAAATGGCCCTAGGATTTGATGTTCAGTCAAGTCAGTCAACACTCAGCCAATGAGATCAATAGAGGACAAATTTAACTAAGTTTCTTATCTCTTTGGTGTGACAATTCTGAGGTATGTTCTGTGTGAAACCTCATGGGAAGCTGGTGTATGATAGAGTTCCAGTCACTTGTATCTGTTGACCTACTCATAACTGCATTTCTTTTGACTTTTCTGCCTTCCATGTCTTGCTTTCCTCATCTCTCCTGTGTTTCTTGAGATCATCTCTGTGGTGAATTATCAACACCCTAGTCTCCTTATCAGGGTATGCTTGGGGTACCCAACAGCGATGACTTCCAGAAAATTATCTGGAAATAATTTTTAGCAAATATTTACTCCTTAATCTCTTACTACTTGGATTTACCTTGCAGATATTAATAATTTAGAATTAGAAAGTTGTTGTGAGAATCAATCATTGAATACCTTCTGATACTTAATTAGTGAATGATGAATTTTACTTATTACTATTATTACAGGTTTTCCTAATATGACCAAAAAGTATTCATTTTTGTTTTATATATACCCATTTGGATTTACTAATACTTAGGTTGATGAAAAGAAAGTCCATAACATCTACTCAAATCAGGAATACTGAAACAATGTGCTTTAGAGCTACATTTAATTCTTTATTAGAAAATAAATTTTATATAAATCTTTAAATTCAAAGATGATATTGGCAAGATGAAGTGTAACAACACAGGCAAACACATGAATAATTTTTCGATGAAAATAATAGTTCCACACTGAAACTTAGAGTCATGATTTATTTTGTTGGAATTATTGTTTTGGTTTTTTTTTGTGTGTGAAATTTAGCGTTTTGTGTTCTGATCCTTAAATTTTAGATCATCTTTCTACTTTGAAACAAACAGAAAAATGTATTTTTTATTGCTGTGATACTTGTCTTATCTGGCACTTTCAGTTTCCAAGATTATAAAGTTCTATTATTTATTTAAAAGTTTTTGAGCTCTTTCTTCTATTCTGCCTTCTTTCCTTTTTCCTTCTTACACATAGTTTGAGTAATCACTGCATGCCTCCAAAGGCCAGAACCAGAAAGCAGAGTTGAAGCAAGCATTGTTTGGGACTGGTATAAGTACAAAGGGTGTGAATAAATCTATTGTAGCCAGAAATGGCACTGAGAATAGTTCAGATCTGTGCCATGGACTTTGTTTTGGTTAGATGTTGGTTTTACACAGGCACCTCATTCAGGATATGCTGATGCTGACCCTTCTTCAAGCTATACAGAGAACTTCTACTAAAAGCTTTCTCATTCACAAGCACTTAAATGTAATTATCTCGGAGTGCTTTAGAAGAAAAAAAAATAGTATCCAAAAGCTCTGAATAAGTATTTCAAGGACTATAAAAATTCTAGTAGGTTGTGGAATTGAGTTTCCCAGAAGGTAAAAAACTGGTTCTGGTTCAGGCAACAGCTTTTAATTATTTTCTTTATGTTGCCTTAAAATGGAACATGTCTACTAGATTTATTATAAAAGCTATTCAGTAGATCGGAGGTGCAAATAGATACATTCAATTCTTAAATAATTTGTGATTGCCTTAATCAGTAATTATATGATACTGCTGAAACTCCTTAGATCGGACCTGTTCGATATAAATATACAGGCCACAAAAGCAAACCTCATTTGTAATTAAAAAAAAAAGAAACAGGTAATGTTAATAATATATTTTATTTAAATAATATATATAAAGTATCAAGCATTTGATAAAAATAAAATTATTAATAAAATATTTTACTTTTATTTATACTGAGTCTTGGATAGCTGTATTGTATTTTATTTTTACAACACATTTCAATATGAACAAGCCACATTTCAAGTGCTCAATAGTACATATGGCTAGTACCTACCTTTACTGGACAGCACAACTGTGGTTCAACCCAAATTCCCAGTATTTTCTTGGCACTATTCTCTCAGTTGTCTACTACATGAATTAGTTCCAAATTGCTTTGCATGTATAATTATTAGTCTGCTTCCTACAGTGTCTTCTGGCCAACACTGAAATGTTGTCAATTCTCAGTTCATAGAATGGTCCTATATCTATTTCTAGACTCCCAGCTATTGTCTCACATTCTATTTTTAATCTTTTAAAATTATAATAAATTATAGCATAAGAATTCTAAGAATATTTGTTAGAATTGCTTTTAAAGATTCTTGCATGAATGGATATGAGTGAGAATGTGAGAATTTCTTAGAGCAAAGGACATGATTTTTTATCACTCAAGGCCAGCATATACTGGACTTTTTAATTTTTATTTTCCAGTTCTCAATTTCATTCTTGATAGTTTATACTTTCAAATAAAATGACACAATATAGCAATGCACATGACATGTGTGCATGAGAAAGGGAGAGAGAGATAGAGCACGTGTACAAAGCTGCTGAGTTGATGATCACTGTATTTTTACCAATAGCTTTGGTAGCACTGTTTTTTATCTTCTACCCAAACAGATCATCATGAGGACAATAATGTGACAATCTGTAATCATTAACTCTGTTGAAGTGTTCAGAAGACACTAGAAAGGATTAAATGACCTGGAAAACTCAGTCTATGGAAAAGTCTATTGTACTCATCTCTGTTATTTCCACTGCTACGCATCACCGAAATCTTAAAACAATATGATTTAGAGAGCGGCAAGATGGCGGAGGAGTAGGAGACCGATTATCATCAGGTCCCAGGAATTCACCCAGAGAGCTATCAAACCATTCTGAACACCTACAAATTCTACCGGAGATCGAAGAGAAGAAGAGCAGCAAGTCTAGGAACAGAAAATCGACCACTTTCTGGAAGGTAGGACGTGCGGAGAAGTGAATCTGCGGCGACGGGAAGATAGACCCCGGGGGGAGGGGCCGGCTGCCGGCAAGGGTGCGAGCAGCGGAGCACAGACTCGGAACTGTGAGAAGTCGGCTCCACTGAGGGACGTCGCCCCAGAGACCAAGCGGGGGGTGAAGCCCCTGCAGGGACAGTGTGGTCTCAGGACCCACGGGGACACAAAAAGACCAGGGGTGTCTGAGCGCGACCGAGCTCCCAGGTCTCAGAAGCCGGCGGGAGAGACGGAGCTGAGCTGAGGTGTCTCTCAGCTTGGGGTTACCTTGGGCTGGGATCTGAAGCTCAGCCGGGCCACTGATCTGTGAGCGGGGACCCCACGGGCGGCAGACCCGGAGAGACTCACCTTCCTCCTCCGGGAGCAGCAGTGCGGGAGCGGCTGCAGGATCTGCCGGGTTTGGAGATTCTAAGCGGGGCCGCGCCAGAGATAGAGACACTCAGTCACAGGCCGGGTGAGCTCGGAGCGCGGCCGGAGACCAGGAGACGGGAGGGACTGCTTTTCTCTGAGGCGGGCTGAGGGCTGAGGCCCCAGGCTCTCGGCTCCTCCGGGTCGGAGACTGGGAGCCGCCATTTTCAGTCCCGTCCTCCAACGAGGTACGGAAAGCGTTCAGGGAACAAAAGCTCCTGAGAGCGAACCCGAGCTGATTACTTAGCCTGGCCCCTGGCGAGGGCGGTGGGAATCCGCCTCGGGCAGAGACACTTGAGAATCATAGCAACAGGCCCCTCCCCCAGAAGACCAAGAGAAACAAACAAACAAACCATCCAGTCAAAGTCAAGTTCAAGACGGCTAAGCGTTGCGGAACCCCAGAACTACGGAAAAGCAACGGAGACAATTCATGGCTTTTTCCCCATGATTCTTCAGTCGTTCAAAGTTCATTGATTTTTTTTTCTCTTTGAAATTTTTTCTTACTTTTTTCTTTTAAAATTTTTCCCTTTTCCTATTTTAACGTTCTTAACTCTTATATCGTATCAACACTTTTTATTCTCTTTTTTTAAAATTTTCATTGTTATAATCATATTTTATCCCTTCATTGTTTTTAACCTTATTTTTTTGGATACTTATAGGGTCTGTTCAATTCACCAATCTAATAGAGATAGATAGAGATAGATAGAGATAGAGATAGATATAGATATGGAGTCATAGACATAGATATAGAAACAGAAATAGATAATATAGATACAGGATTTTGTTTTATTCATTTTTGTTTAGTTTTTGTATGATTTTGGGTTTTTGGGTTTTTGTTTGTTTGTTTGTTTGTTAGTTTTTGGATTTGTTTTTTTTTTGTTTTTTGTTTTTTTTTTTTTTGTTTTTTTTTTTTTTTCCCCTCTTACTTTTCTACCCAGTTCCAGGTCTCTTCTGAGTAGGTTAGTGTATATTTCTCTGGGGTCATCGCTACCCCTTAGTATTTAGTTCTCTCATCCATCTATTCCTATCTGCATAAAATGACAAGGCGGAAAAAATCAACACAAAAAAAAGAACAAGAGCCAGTAATGACGGCTAGGGACCTAATCAATGCGGACATTAGTAATATGACAGAACCAGAGTTCAGAATGACGATTCTTAAGGTGCTGGCTGGGCTTGAAAAAAAAATGGAAGAAAATAGAGAAGCTGTCTCTAAAGAAATAAAAGACCTTTCTGGAGAAATAAAAGAACTAAAATCTAACCAAGCTGAAATCAAAAAAGCTATTAATGAGGTGCAATTGAAAATGGAGGCTCTTACTGCTAGGATAAATGAAGCCGAAGATAGAATTAGTGATTTAGAAGACAAAATGTCAGAGAAAAAAGAAGAGGATGAAAAGAGAGACAAACAACTACTGGACCATGAGGAGAGAATTCGAGAGATAAGTGATGCCATAAGACGAAACAATATTAGAATAATTGGGATCCCAGAAGAGGACGAGATTGAGAGAGGGCCAGAAGGTATATTGGAGCAGATCTTAATACAGAATTTCCCTAATCTGGCAAAGGGAACAAGCATCAAAATCCAGGAGGCACAGAGAAGCCCCCCCAAAATTAATAAAAATAGGTCCACACCCCGTCATCTAATAGTAAAACTTACAAGTCTTAGTGACAAAGAGAAAATCCTGAAAGCAGCTCGGGACAAGAGGTCTATAACATACAATGGTAGAAATATTAGATTGTCAGCAGACCTATCCACAGAGACCTGGCAGGCCAGAAAGAGCTGGCATGATGTATTCAGAGCACTAAATGAGAAAAATCTGCAGCCAAGAATACTATATCCAGCTAGGCTCTCACTGAAAATAGAAGGAGAGATAAAAATCTTCCAGGACAAACAAAAACTCAAGGAATTTGCAAACACCAAGCCAGCCCTACAGGAAATATTGAAAGGGGTCCTCTAAGCAAAGAGACCTTAAAGAAACATAGACCAGAAAGGAAGAAACACAATATACAGTAACAGTCACCTTACAGGCAATACAATGGCTCTAAATGTATATCTCTCAATAGTTACTCTGAATGTAAATGGACTAAATGCCCCAACTAAAAGACACAGGGTATCAGAATGGATAAAAAAACAAGACCCATCGATATGCTGTCTACAAGAAACTCATCTTACACGCAAAGACACCTCCAGATTTAAAGTGAGGGGATGGAAAACAATTTACCATGCCAATGGACAGCAAAAGAAAGCTGGAGTGGCAATCCTTATATCAGATAAACTAGACTTTAAGGCAAAGAATATCATAAGAGATGAAGAAGGACACTATATCATACTAAAAGGATCTGTCCAACAAGAAGATCTAACAATCATAAATATCTATGCCCCTAACATGGGAGCAGCCAATTATATAAACCAATTAATAACAAAATCAAAGAAACACATTGACAAGAATACAATATTAGTAGGGGACTTGAACACCCCCCTTACTGAAATGGACAGATCATCAAAGCAAAAGATCAACAAGGAAATAAAGGCTTTAAATGACACCCTGGACCAGTTGGACATCACAGATATATTCAGAACATTCCATCCCAAAACAACAGAATACACATTCTTCTCCAGTGCACATGGAACATTCTCCAGAATAGACCATATTCTGGGTCACAAATCAGGTCTCAACAGGTACCAAAAGATTGGGATCATTCCCTGCATATTTTCAGACCATAATGCTCTGAAACTAGAACTCAACCACAAAAGGAAAGTTGGAAAGACCTCAAATACATGGAGGCTGAAGAACACCCTACTCAAGAATGAATGGGTCAACCAGGAAATTAAAGAAGAATTAAAAAAATTCATGGAAACAAATGAAAATGAAAACACAACTGTTCAAAATCTTTGGGATACAGCAAAAGCAGTCCTAAGAGGAAAGTATATAGCAATACAAGCCTTTCTCAAGAAACAAGAAAGGTCTCAAGTACACAACCTAACTCTACACCTACAAAAGCTAGAGAAAGAACAGCAAAGAAAGGCTACACCCAGCAGGAGAAGAGAAATCATAAAGATCAGAGCAGAAATCAATGAAATAGAAACCAAAAGAACAGTGGAACAAATCAATGAAACTAGGAGCTGGTTCTTTGAAAGAATTAATAAGATTGATAAACCCCTGGCCAGACTTATCCAAAAGAAAAGAGAAAGGACTCAAATTAATAAAATCATGAATGAAAGAGGAGAGATCACAACCAACACCAAAGAAATACAAACAATTCTAAGAACATATTATGAGCAACTCTACACCAGCAAATTTGACAATCTGGAAGAAATGGATGCATTCTTAGAGAAATATAAACTACCAAAACTGAACCAGGAAGAAACTGAAGACCTGAATAGACCCATCACCAGTAAGGAGATTGAAGCAGTCATCAAAAATCTCCCAACGAACAAGAGCCCAGGGCCAGACGGCTTCCCAGGGGAATTCTACCAAACATTTAAAGAAGAATTAATACCTATTCTCCTGAAACTGTTCCAAAAAATAGAATTGGAAGGAAAACTTCCAAACTCCTTTTATGAGGCCAGCATTACCTTGATCCCCAAACCAGGCAAAGACCCCATCAAGAAGGAGAATTACAGACCAATATCTTTGATGAATACGGATGCAAAAATCCTCAACAAAATACTAGCCAATAGGATCCAGCAGCACATAAAAAGGATTATTCACCACGACCAAGTGGGATTTATTCCTGGGATGCAAGGTTGGTTTAACATTCGCAAATCAATCAATGTGATACAAGACATTAATAAAAGAAAGAACAAGAACCATATGATCCTCTCAATAGATGCTGAAAAAGCATTTGACAAAGTACAGCACCCTTTCTTAATCAAAACTCTTCATAGTGTAGGCATAGAGGGTACATACCTCAATATCATCAAAGCCATCTACGAAAAACCCACAGCGAATATCATTCTCAATGGAGAAAAACTGAGAGCTTTTCCCCTAAAGTCAGGAACACGGCAAGGCTGTCCACTATCACCACTGCTATTCAACATAGTACTAGAAGTCCTAGCCTCAGCAATCAGACAACAAAAAGAAATAAAAGGCATCCAAATCGGCAAGGAAGAGGTCAAACTCTCACTCTTTGCAGATGATATGATACTTTATGTGGAAAACCCAAAGGACTCCACTCCAAAACTGCTAGCACTCATACAGGAATTCAGTCAAGTGTCAGGATATAAAATCAATGCACAGAAATCAGTTGCATTTCTATATACCAACAACAAAACAGAAGAAAGAGAAATTAAAGAGTCAATCCCATTTACAATTGCACCCAAAACCATAAGATACCTAGGAATAAACCTAACCAAAGAGGCAAAGAATCTGTATTCAGAAAACTATAAAGTACTCATGAAAGAAATTGAGGAAGACACAAAGAAGTGGAAAAACATTCCATGCTCATGGATGGGTAGAATAAATATTGTGAAAATGTCTATGCTACCTAGAGCAATCTACACATTTAATGCAATCCCCATCAAAATACCAGCAATTTACTTCAAAGAAATGGAACAAATAATCCTAAAATTTATATGGAACCAGAAAAGACCCCGAATAGCCAAAGGAATGTTGAAAAAAAAAAGCAAAGTTGGCGGCATCACAATTCCAGATTTCAAGCTCTATTACAAAGCCGTCATCATCAAGACAGTATGGTACTGGCACAAAAACAGACACATAGACCAGTGGAACAGAATAGAGAACCCAAAAATGGACCCTCAACTCTATGGTCAACTAATCTTCGACAAAGCAGGAAAGAATGTCCAGTGGGAAAAAGACAGTCTCTTCAACAAATGGTGTTGGGAAAACTGGTCAGCCACATGCAGAAAAATGAAACTGGATCATTTCCTGACACCACACACAAAAATAGACTCAAAATGGATAAAAGACCTCAATGTGAGAAAGGAATCCATCAAAATCCTCGAGGAGAACACAGGCAGCAACCTCTTCGACCTCAACCGCAGCAACTTCTTCCTAGGAACCTCACCAAAGGCAAGGGAAGCAAGGGCAAAAATGAACTATTGGGACTTCATCAAGATTAAAAGCTTTTGCACAGCAAAGGAAACAGTCAACAAAACCAAAAGACAACTGACAGAATGGGAGAAGATATTTGCAAATGACATATCAGATAAAGGGCTAGTATCCAAAATCTATAAAGAGCTTCTCAAACTCAACACCCATAAAACAAATAACCCAGTCAAGAAATGGGCAGAAGACATGAACAGACATTTCTCCAAAGAAGACATCCAAATGGCCAACAGACACATGAGAAAGTGCTCAACATCACTCGGCATCAGAGAAATACAAATTAAAACCACAGCGAGATACCACCTTACACCAGTCAGAATGGCTAAAATCAACAAGTCAGGAAATGACAGATGTTGGCGAGGTTGCGGAGAAAGGGGAACCCTCCTACACTGTTGGTGGGAATGCAAACTGGTGCAGCCACTCTGGAAAACAGTATGGAGATTCCTCAAAAAGTTGAAAATGGAGCTACCCTACGACCCAGCAATCGCACTACTGGGTATTTATCCTAAAGACACAAAGGTAGTGATCCTCAGGGGCACGTGCACCCGAATGTTTATAGCAGCAATGTCCACAATAGCCAAACTATGGAAAGAACCTAGATGTCCATCAACAGATGAATGGATAAAGAAGATGTGGTATATATATACAATGGAATATTATGCAGCTATCAAAAGAAACGAAATCTTGCCATTCGCAACGACATGGATGGAACTGGAGGGTATTATGCTGAGCGAAATAAGTCAATCAGAGAAAGACAATTATCATATGATCTCTCTGATATGAGGAACTTGAGGGGCAGGGTGGGGGGTTGTGGGGGGTAGGGAGGGAAAAATAATGAAACAAGATGGGATGGGGAAGGAGACAAACCATAAGAGACTCCTAATCTCACAAAACAAACTGAGGGTTACTGGGGGGTGGGAGGGTAGGGATAGGGTGGATGGGTTATGGACATTGGGGAGGGTTTGTGCTTTGGTGAATGCTGTGAAAGATGTAAGCCTGATGATTCACAGACCTGTACCCCTTGGGCAAATAATAAAAATAAAATTAAAAAATATGATTTGCTATAGTGACATATAAACACAAAGGCCATTTTTCACCTTCTACTTTATTCCAAACAAACTTCAGAGATCCTTTAATACTTTCTATTCCATATTCTAGCTTAACACTAAATACTTAAAATATTAAAATATTATTAAAAGATTAAAGATATAAGAATGGAATGTTTAATTATTTTAAGAACTTACCTATATGAGAGACACATAGATAGTATGAAGTATTTAATATAACATATTTTCTCTAGATTAAGTCTATGATGTGGTAGTCAAACTAAGTCTGTGGACTTCCATCATTCCATAAAGAAGCAAAAAAATAAAAAATAAAAAGAGTATTTGTAAGTCCTATAAGCAACCCCTAATCTTAAGCTTTTTCTTTGTTTTGAAACCGATTTATCCCATCTTATGTGTAACTATTGTTCCCCAAGTCACCTAAATCATGTGCAGTCAAAAACTTAATGAAGATAATCTGTTTCTTTTATTCCCCATCTTCAACATGTAAGAAGCAAATTAGATAAGAAAAAAAAAGAAAAAGAAAAGTTTGAAGAGTAAATGTGCCAACTAGTCTAAAGTAGTATAAAAGCAAAAACATAAGTTTTTAAATTATATTTGCGATCATGGTTTTAGAATAGAATTGACCAAAAAAAAAGTTCTGGTGCCACTGTGTTCAACTGTAGACAATTTATTATGTATTTCATACATGAACTAATCACTAAAGCATACAGAGATATCAATTTCTAAGTTATACCACAGGAAAATATATAGAAATTTTAAACTTTATTTTCAATGTAAAAAAATGTTGCTGTACTAAGTGAAGTATATCATTCGTGCAATAATGTTCCACTTTTTGAAACCCAGCTATTGCCTCTTAAAGTTTACTAAGTCAGAATACTGCCACTTAAAAACCATTTACATTATAATCTTTACTGCTAATAGTCTAATTAGTTAACTCACCATACATTAGTTGTAGGGAATTTCTACTTCCTTATTTTGACATATTAGTCCAAGGATCATTATTTGAAGATTACTTAACTTCTGTAAAGGCATGATCATCAACTTGCCTAATTTACATTAGAAGTCTCCTTGGATCATAGTCCCCATAGAAAAGTAAGACCAAAACTTAAATCTAGAGGAATAATTTGTAAATGAAATTAATTCCTCTATGCAGTATGAAAATCTGTCTTTGTAATGATGGAGATAGATGATATCTATGGATATAGATATAGATATCCCTATATCCATATATGGATATAGATTATATCTGTCATTACTTATGCTTTTTTTTTTTTATTCTTTGCCCCAGGGGTACAGGTCTGTGAATCATCAGGCTTACTTCTTTCACAGCATTCACCAAAGCACAAACCCTCCCCAATGTCCATAACCCATCCACCCTATCCCTACCCTCCCACTCCCCAGTAACCCTCAGTTTGTTTTGTGAGATTAGGAGTCTCTTATGGTTTGTCTCCTTCCCCATCCCATCTCATTTCATTATTTTTCCCTCCCTACCCCCCACGACCTCCCACCCTGACCCTTATGCTTTTTTTTAAGATTTTATTTATTTATTTGACAGAGAGAGACATAGCGAGATAGGGAACACAAGTAGGGGGAGTGGGAGAGGGGGAAGTAGGCTTCCCGCTGAGCAGAGAGCCTGATGTGGAGCTCAATTCCAGGACCCTGAGATTATGACCTGAGCCAAAGGCAGGCGCTTAACGACTGAGCCACACAGGCGTCCCTACTTGTGTCTTTTTTGTTTAAATATTAAGCATACTCTGTGTATATAACTATATGGAAGGTACAATTTAGTGTAAAATTGAAGTACCTAGCTTTAAATACTACTGTATGGGAAATAAAAGCAGATGAACAAATGTGGATATTATTTAGTATGTGTCATGTGTCTTTCATTTTATCAAAAAAGATACTGACACGTATCATATAAATGGTTTAATTTGACCTTGATCTCAAACATGGAAAGAGGGGAAACTGGTTGTAATGGGCATGCGAGAGAGGACTAATAATAAGAACAGTGAAATTAGGGAAGGACAGTGAAATGCATATTTATAGATAATGAGTAGCAAAAATGAGAAAACATAAATTTGCTTGTGAATAATAGTTGAATCAGTTAATCATTGCTGCATAACAAACCATCCCCAAATTCAATATTTTAAAACATTAATCATTTATTATCACTAATTTAATGTTGGGCAGCTGAGGGTTTAACTGATTAAGGCTAGGCTTAGCTGGGATGGTTCACCTGGTGTGGCTGTACTCTATGTATCTCTTTATCTCCTTTTTTCATGGTGATGGGAAAAGAGCAACAGAGTTAGTGGAAACATGCTATGTATCTTAAGGCCTAGGGCTCATGTACTATGATTTTTGCTTCATCCCATTGACCAAAGCAAGTCACATGGCTAAGCCCAAAGTCAAAGATAAGGTAAATACACTTTATTCCTTTGTTAAGAGCTGAAAAGTTAAAAATCAAATCATTCAGATACAGGATGAGCTAAAAACAAAATAGCAATCTACCATGCTGTAAACTTGCAAAGTTATTCTACAGTACATCTGTAAAAAGCATTAATTGCCAACTTCAAAATCTGTTTTACTTTACAAATAAAAGAGAGCTATTAAAAGTGTGTGTACCAAGATCTTTAACATAATCTTATTTTTTCTTTCTTTTGTTTAAATTAGTCACACCTGTCCTTTTGCTCATTCACAGACTGTTTTTCTTGTCTAAAAATATATTTCTTTATGTTGAATTAGTCAAATTAGTACCAATATTTCTTCCTAATGTTCAAAATTCTGCTTTTTAAATTTAACTTTGAGATCTAACTTGAGGGTTTTTTTGTTTATTTATTTTTCATAGCATGCTGAGAGACCTGATTTTATTTTATTTTTTTATGGATAACCTAGAACAAACCATGAGATCATTTATTCTTTCTCTACTGATCTACAGTATCTCATCATTGTATACCAAATTTTATACCAAATTTTTATGAAGACATAGAACATTATCTGTGCTATTTCATTTCAGAAGGTCTACCTCAGGAGTCCACTCTATAGCACTAACACACTATCTTAATTATTAATAAACTTACGCCAAAGTAAAACTAGTTAAGGATGAATTAAGACATTTTCTGAAACCGAGTCTTCCCGTCTATTATATATCATAGATTTTTTATATATCTTTGATTTATACATTTCTTTAGGGATGTGTGTGTGTGTGTGTGTGTGTGTGTGTGTGTTATGTTTATCTTTAGGCATCTTCTATATCTGTCTAGATTAGGTACAAAAAATAAAATTCATGATATTTTAAGTAGAAAGGAATGTAGATATTAGGTGCTTATAAACTGTTAGAAGATCTGAAGGAACGAATGTCAGGAAAGACCACTGGTTAATTTTCAATTAACTGCACGCTCTCAAAGAGTTAGAAAACTGTAGATAACTGCTAGCAATAATCAGAGCTTTTAGCACTGAAACATAGGATACTAAGAAAAGGATCTGGTGCCACTGTAGTGGGAAGGACAATGATAAGATTTCTGATTCTCTTACACCTTTTATATCACATGTTTCCTGTTGAATGATACTTAATCCTGAGTCTTAGTGGAAAGTCTTCTGAGAAAGGGAGTTATTAGGCCCCCAGTCTCCCTAATGTATTGGAGAGTACAAAAATGGGGAAATATGTCCCAACACAAAATCCAGTAGAGAATTATATAATCATTGTTTCAATTATAAATGGAAGTTTTTATTCTTTTGTATTCCATTTCTAATATTTATGATGACAGATGATCACTTTTCTCTGTTAACCTTATAGCACTACAGCCCCAGGGTGCAAATGTTATTATTGCATAAAAAGGAGTGCACCTATTTTTTTTTCTTCTTGCCCCTACTATCTTCCTCACTCCTTCTATCTCTCTTTCTTTACTTTCCTCTTTTTCCCTTCCTTTCTTTCCTCTTTCCCTTCCTCCCTGCCGTTCTTTCTTCCTTTTACTTCTTTCTTTCTTTCTTTCTTTCTTTCTTTCTTTCTTTCTTTCTTTCTTTCTTTCTTTCTTTCTTTCCTTCTTTCTTTCTTTCACTTCTAAGACTCTATATAAAGTTTTGTTCCACTCAGTGGTAAACTAGTATAGTGCTCATTCTCTCACAATAATAGTAACAATAGTAATCATGTTAAACACCTTTCAGATACCATTGCTATTTTTTTGGAGTTTTACCACAAACAAAGAAGAAAGAAAGAAAACAAAAGGAAAGAAAGAAAAAAGAAAAGAAAGAGAAGAGTGTAGAAAGACAGATAGATGATAGACAGACCTGCTTAATTTCAACTACTTCCACTCTTGCAAAATAAGACATCATCCACTTTTTGAAGCTTAAGACAACTTGAGGTCCATGGCTATTAAGTCAAGTTTCTACAGCTGTTTACAGCAGAGAATCAATCCTGGGTCAACCTTATTCCAAAGCCTGTAATCTCTCCATTTGTCAAAATCACCTCAACACATTCAGCAAATGTGACACATTTTAGGGAAAAGTCTACCTCTTATTAATCAATGTCTGTCTGGGATTCACCCTGTATACTAGTCTTTGTACAGAGAGACTAACTGAATTTCAGAATTTCAGACATTTACTGGTAGAGAAAGAACATCTCATATATTTTGTAGGATAGAGTTGAAGTGTTCAGGCAGCCGAGCACTCAGGCTAAGGGTTTCAATTAGACAGAAACTTTCTTGTATTTGAAAACTGCTCCAGAAAATCATTTTCTTTTGTTCTGTTTTCCATGCTCAGTCTTCCTTGAAATTTAAAACTATAGAAAAGTATGACATAGCCTAAATGTCAGTATTTTCTCTGCTTCTATTAATTCTCTCTACTACAGAAATATTTTAAAAAATTATTGTTTACCGGGCAAAATCATGTATAAGGTATTTTGCATACATTCACACTACTTGAAGCGTTTGAATATTTAGAGTTTATGAATGTCTTGCATCATGGTTGCAAAGGTTTATGCACCATAAAACAGGCAGTCTGGCATATTTTCTTTCTTTTCTTTTTTTTTTTTTTTACTGATTTTTTTTTTTTTTTTTTTGCCNNNACTGATTTTTTTTTTTTTTTTTTGCCTGAGGGGTACAGGTCTGTGAATCTTCAGTCTGGCATATTTTCACAACAAAATTTATTACTGTTTTTTCCTCCTTCTTGCTTTGGGCAAACCCAGTTTTCTTTCATATTTTTAGGAATTCCAACTTAAGAAATATTAATTCCCTGTCTTCTACAAATAAACTGATATTGAAAATAAGCCCTTGGTAGTCAACTCAAATCACTCCCTCCCCCCTACTACTAGCAGATAGAGATAAATGTTATCTAAGACATTCATACAACTTCATATTATATATTATTTCATGCCAAGTGAGAAATTACTTGTCATTCTTTTTTTTTTTAATTTTTATTCTTTGCCCCAGGGGTACAGGTCTGTGAATCATCAGGCTTATACCTTTCTCAGCATTCACCAAAGCACAAACCCTCCCCAATGTCCATAATCCATCCACCCTATCCCTACCCTCCCACCCCCCAGTAACCCTCAGTTTGTTTTGTGAGGTTAGGAGTCTCTAGGAGACAAATCTTAAGTCATTCTTTTTTGTTTCACATATTAAAACATTTTGTATGCTTTATATAGCAAATTTCCTATAAAAGATTTCAAAATCATATCTTCCAAAAGACAAAAACTACAAATATAGTATTTAACAGTTTATAAAATAAAATAGTATATAAAAATACTATTATTTATAAATGGCAAAATACAGATGTTGTAATAAACACTTCAAAATAAAGATTTTATTATTGAGTAACAATTTTGGAAGGAACTGTTCCATCTTCCTTACTTGCAATTAAAAATTGTACATCCCATTGATTGACACACTAATCCTGAAGGACTATCCAGTTGTTTAAAATTTCAAATATTCACCAAAAATAATCTCCATGGACTTTCCTCATTATTTTAAATTGTCAGTTTTGGATGCATCACAAGGAGCAGTGCTGTTAATATACACAATGCATATGTAGCAACTAATATATGTGAAAAGGTTTTTTTTTTCTTTCAAGTTTTGATGTAATTGTCAAGACCATTAAGATAAAAATTAAATTCCCATTTTTGAAACTGGGAGGACATCCCACTATTTTTATTAGCTGTAGTACTCTATGATTGCATACATTGATAGTAAGGAATAGAGGGTTTTTTTCAATAGATGATGAGAATTCTGCCAATTCTGAAAATCTATAAACCTAGAACCACTCAGACTCTTCTTTAATGGAATGAAGCTCTTTTGGAGCTAAGCCAATGCCTATTCGATAAAAGTTGTGTAAGCTATTGAGTGAAACATCTCATTCTCAGAGGATGAACTCAGGACCCCTTTTAATATATGTTGCCTCATATTATGGCAGGAATTTAGTTGATCGTGTCAAGATAAAACTGTCAGTGTCTCCCCTGAATGTTTTTAGGTAGTTGTAGTGACAGATGAGATGCAAGTACATGAATGAAATGGGGCTTTATTTAAAGTGACACCATGAATCCACTCTCATCAGATTCATCAATTCTAATTCACTTATGTCTTTTTGGAGTGCTCAGTCTGTCTCATTTGTTTCAATTACTTCCTATTCTACCAATATGCTTTTCAATTAATTGGGCAGAATAATAACAAGAGTACTTAAGAAGAGTGAACTGAGCTATGCGAAACCTGCACCCATAGGTTCCCTGTGCAGTTAAACAAGCTCTATCTCAACTCGAAACCTGAGTTTATTAATAGCTTGACAAAAACTTTCCTCTCAAAATTAGACTTCTGTTGAATTACTTGAATTTAATACAATTCAGCTGGTAATTAATTGATAGAGTGCACCAGTTCACAGGTGGCAAAGACATTTACTCCATTCTATTTCCATCTGCTGATATGTCTACCATAAATCTAAATTGCATATCAATCATCCATCTGGAAGTGATCATTAGATCCAGAATTCTCTTACCTACAGCTGCTATGCTGTGTTCAGTTGTCTTTCTTTTAAAATGTACAAACACCGCAAATAGTTTCCAACGTTATAAAATCTAATTAAAATGTCTATATATAATTTATCTCTGGTATTCACAGATATCACCCAAGTAGGAAGTTAATATAGACTTTGATTTGTTAAGATGTTCTTGTGATTAAGAGATAAGGACAGAATGCTTTATATACCTTCCAAAATGTGTACATATAATTTGTAAATAGAAAAAAGACTATTATTTTAATTTTATTTTGTATATGTAACATATTCTGAGATCATTCTTATTGCAACAAATAGAACTATGATGGTAAAATTTGGCTGAAAAATCTGTCTAATATTGGAATGTAGCAATGTACTAACTTATGGCAAACTATTCTTTTTCCATGGATTGGAGATTCACTATCAGAGACTTTCTACCCATTTCTTTATATTTTTTCTCCTCTTGTTTCCTAATCTTTGGGAAAATGTCAAATTCATGGTTGCTTTTCTCCACAAAATTAACCTAAGGACACCTAATATTCTATGAGCCTTCAATAAGGGCCTTCAATAAAAATGACAAGCTGAAATGATTTAATGGGGTGAAAGAAAGGCACTTAACATGTAAAATTTTCTGCAGTTACCTTCCAGAATTTGGGTCTGACTTGTAGAAAGTCCTGACTAAACTGCTGACACTTACATTCTCCTTCAGAACAATCCCCAGATTCAGATTTGGTCACTTTCCTTAACTCCAATTCTTAAGACTGAAGTTACTGAAAACATAGAATAGACTGAGTAAAATAATTTCCAATATTTTGAATCAATTAACTTGAATTAACCTAACAAATTAGAGGATAGATATATGGAAGCTTTGAAATTAGGTATGATACTGTCAATATTTTATAAATAATTAGAAAACAGATAAATAATTCTATATATAAATGAATTGATGTATTTGGTTGATTATCTAAGGATACATCATAAATATTATATTTAAGTAGGATATGTTGAATTTAATTTGAGATGATCTGTTGATGTCCACTTATTCATAAATATTAAACATGGGTCTAATCATGTATTCTAAAATATTTTAATGTATTAGTTTTAAAGGACTTTTAGATGCAAATAGATGCAATTATTATTTAATGATTTGGATTGCTGAATAAGTATATAAGAATGTGGAGCTGCTGAACAAAAACTGTAATAATCACTTTCATTCAAAAGATTCCCTAAGAAGATGAGGATGACACAAACTCATTCTGTCCATGACTTCTTGTTTATATAGGTTAAGCACTATCTTCAATCTCAAGTCATCAAAAGGAACAAAATTTATCCACTAGCATAGTATATGTTTTTTGAGAAAGAAATAGAGGTGAGTACATCAGAGGACTATTTCTCTTATTGTTTCCAACAATTTATCACAATCTTTTTGCTCTTGCCGTGCTCATATAAAACCATAAATTAAATAAAGACAAAATATTTTACTACTTTTCATTAATGTTATCTCAAGAATATTTGTAGAGTATATTTAACTGATACAATCAAGATTTTTTTTTAATTTAAGGATAAAACACTTACTTCTTGCAAGTATATGAAATATTGACTATAATATATTGTGCTGCTAAGGAGTTTCATAAATGATACACGCAGGTCTTATGTATTTTTTCCCCTTCAACATTCCCTTCAACTCTAAAGGCAGATTAAAAAAAAATTAACTGTACCTGGTTTCTGAAAACAGGGTCCAAGTCATAAACTTCAAAAAAGAGCTGATTTCTGTAAAGATATCCTTTTGCAGTAGTCATGCAAAAATGGTGCTAGTAGATATTAGATGGCACTAAATAGCAATCCTTGACGGTCACCTGTTAAGAAACAGGCTCTACTTAGTTATACAGGAAATGACCATATAATGTTATACTGGTTAAACATATCAACACATAGGTATAGCACTTTAAACACTAGATACTTATTTAGTCATTTCTTTTCCAGGTTTAATTTTCTTCTATATTTATATTTTATATTAAACAGAGATGAACATTACTTTAATCCAATGTTCATGGATTTCAATAGCTTAAAACATTTAACACATAATACACAGCACATCAATAAGGAAACAATGAACTTAAACTATACGCAGAGAAAACAGTCTTAAGATATTTATAGAACATTCCTTCCTACAACAGAAGAATACACACATTCTTTGTATGGATTCATGGAACTGTTTTAAGAATAGAAATAGGTTAGACAACATTAGACAATACCTTTAAGAGTATTAAAATCATATCAAGTATCTTTTCTGACCACAGTGGTATGAAAATCAAAATCAAATACAAGATGAATACTGGAAAACTCATGAATACATGGAGATTAAGCAACATGTTCCTGGACAACAAATGGGTCAAAGAAGAAATCAAATGAGAAGTCAAAAAATATCTTAAGATAAATAAAAATGGAAATACAACATATTAAAATTTATGGGATACAATATAACCAATTCTAAGAGGGAAGTGCATAGCAAAAAAAAAAATCTGCATTAAGGAAAAAGGAAGATCTTAAATAACCACCCTAACTTTACCTTCAAGGAACTAGGAAAGAAACAAACTAAATCCAAAGTTAATTGAAGAGCAAACTCATAGAAACAGTCAAAAAGGGGTTTCCAGGGGCTGGAGGATGGGTGATATAAGGTGACATTGGTTAAAAAGTATACACTTTAAAGCCTGATGATTCACCTGTACCCCTGGTGACCTGTACCCCTGGGGCAAATGATAATAATAATAATAATGAAAAAAAAAGGAAACCACATTCATACAAGAAAAAAAATGTATACACTTTTAACTATAAGATAAAAAATAAAATTTCAGGATCTAAAGTAAAACATAGTGACTACTGTTGATAACACTCTATTGTATAATTGACATTTTCTAAGATAGTAAAGCTTAAATATTCTCTAAATAAATAAATAGATGTGTTAACTAGATGGTGAAAATCTTTCGCAATATATCGCATCACAATGTACATTTAATATCTTACAATTTTATATGCCAATTATAATTCAATAAAGCTGAAATAGGTTGGTAGAGCGAAAATAGGGGCATAGCAGGAGAGCCCTAGCCTTGCCTCATCCCTCCAACACAGATAGATAATTATCAAATCATTCTGAGTATCCATGAAATTGACCTGAGAACTGACAGAACACACTGAAAAACTAGAGGGAGAAAAAGCCACATCAGGGAAGATAGGAAGTAGAGAGATGTGGTTTTGGGGAGAAATGGTTCATAGGTGCTGGGGCGGTGAGAGAGCCCTGGTCACAGAGAAAGGGAAGAAAGAGAGAGGAGTGCACAGGGATATGCACAAGGGAAACACTTGACCAAAGCCATTGGCTGGGAAAATGAGAGGGAATGATTTTTTTTTTAAGATTTTTATTTATTTATTTGACACAGAGAGAGAGATTACAAGTAGGGAGAGAAGGAAGCAGGCTCCCTGCTGAGCAGAGAGCCCGATGCGGGCCTCGATCCCAGGACGCTGAGATCATGACCTGAGCCGAAAGCAGAGGCTTTAACCCACTGAGCCACCCAGGCGCCCGAGAGGGAATGATTTTTGTGAGTTTTTGCAATCAGGGGGGCTCAAAGACTGGATGTATTTTGATTTTGTTTTTGTTTTGTAAGATTTTATTTATTTGACAGAGAGAAAGTGAGCAAACATAGGCAGGGGGAGTGGCAGGCTGAGGGAAAGGGAGAAGCAGGCTCCCTGCTGACCAGGGGGCTGGACATGCGGCTCAATCCCAGAACCCTGGGATCCTGGTCTGAGCTAAAGGCAGATGATTAACTGACTGAGGCACCCAGACATGTCAAGACTGGAATTTTAGAGGTCTATGGGCTAGGCTGGGATAGAGTCTTGAGGGTGCTGCCCTACTCCTAGGGAGAAAGCAAGCAAGTAACCCTGGGGCAGATGATGCAGTCTGAGAATTGCGTAGGACACACAGTGTGTGTGTGTGTGTAGGGGGGGCACACAGGGGTACTGTTCCCACTTCTTGGAGTACATCTGTGATAGGTAGCATTGCCTCTCTTGGGACAAAGGAGCTGGTGGGCACCAATTCTCTCCTCCCTCCCCCTTAGCATAGGTGCAGATACACCTGCTGGCAGCAGCTAACTTGGACATTGGTTACTTAACTTGCTTTACTACAAATCCCATGCCCCTGCACTCTGGTGTAAGCACCCTTCTGGGTCAAACTTCATCAGTCCCAGTGAGGCAAGACCCTCCTCCAGAAGATGAGTGAAGGTCCCTGCCACACTGGGTCCCTAAAGTTTGTAGTTTTAAAAATCAGCAGGCTTGGCTGGGATATAGCCCAAAGTGTACTGTGCTCCTCCAGGCAGGTAAGCAACCTAGAGACAGACAGTGTAAAGAGAGCAATCTGAAAAATGCCTAGAACACATGAGGGACAATTTTTCACTCTGGGAAACTTCCCTGAGAGCAGCAAGAATGAACTCCATTCCCTGGAGACAAAGGACCTAAGTGGTGACATTTCCCTCTCTCACCCCTCACCATAAACCTACTTCAGTAAACAACATAGTGCCAACACTGGCTGGTTAATCTTCTTATAATAAGTTCTATCCCCTTGTGCTGTGCTAATACTGGTTTTCTCAGGCAGGTGTGCCTAAGGACCAGTGCAGCAGGCCCCTTCACCAGAAGACTAGCATGAACCCCCACATGCACCACATCTACTGACACATACAGTTCTGCAAAGCTTCAGTTCTAATGGAAATAGCACCAGGTCTCATTTAACAAGCTGACCAGAACACAGAGAGTTAAAACTCACTGCACTCTGATCAAGTTCCAAACATTGCCCAATTGCTGCAGATGACTGACCTGAGGGATAGAACAGCTAAAACATAGCAGGCAAGTGCACACAGAACATACTAGAGACCCTTCCTGGTGTGCCAGACCCCAGACAGAATATGACCTCTTCTTCATAAAGACATTGCTCATAGGAGTAGGAAACATAACAGGATGTTCTAACACAGAGAAGAAGACAGAACTAGACAAAATGCCAAGATAGAGTAATTCATACAAAAAGAAAAAACAAGAAAAGGCCATGGCCAGAGATCTAAATGAAACAGATATAAACAATATGCCTGATGCAGAATTTAAAGCAACAATCATAAGGATACACATTGGGCTTGAGAAGATCATGGAAGACATCAGGAACACCCTTACCACAGAGAGAAAAGAGCTAAAAAAAAAACCCAATGAGGCTGAAATGAAAAATGCAATATTTGAGATTCCAAACTGACAGGATGTAATAACCACAAGGTTGGAAGGAGTAGAAGAATGAATAAGTGATATAGAAGATAGACTTATGAAAAATAATGAAGCTGAACAAAAGAGAGAAAGAATCATGCTCATGAGACTAGACTTAGGGAACTCAGTGACTCCAGCAAACATAATATTTGTAGCATAAGGCTCCCAGATGATGAAGCAAGAAAAAGAGGGAAGGCTTATTTGCAGAAAGACTCACTGAAAACTACCTAATCTGGGGAAGGAAACAAACATCCAGATCCAGGAGGCACAAAGAACTCTCATCAAAATGAATAAAAGCAGGCTAACACCAAGACACATTGTAGTAAAATTTGAAAATATAGTGACAAAGGAAAAAAAAATTCTAAAAGCAGCAACACAAAAGAAGTCCCTAACTTACAAGGGAATACCCACAAGATTAGCAGCAGATGTCTCCACAGAAACTTTGCAAGCTAAAAGACAGCAGAATAATATATTTAACATGCTAAATAGGAAAAGTCTATAGACAAGAATACTCTATCCGGCAAGGCCATCATTCAGAATAGAAGGAGAGACGGAGTTCCCGAGAACAGAAACTAACATAGTTTGTGAACAGTAGAACATATCAATGAAACCAGAGCTAGTTCTTTGAAAAAAATTAATTAAACTGATAAATCCCTAGCTATACTTATCAAAAAGAAAAGAGAAAGTACCCCAATAAAATGAAAAGAGGAGAAATAACAAATGAGAGAGGAGAAATAACAATACAGAAATACAAAGGATTGAAAGAGAATATTATGAAAAACTATATGCCAACAAATCTGATAACCTGGAAGAAATGGATAAATTCCTAGACATATATAATCTATTAAAATTGAAACTGGAAGATATAGAAAACTTGAACATACTGATAATGAGCAAAGAAATTTAATCAGTAATAAAAAATCTCCCAACAAACCAAAGTCTTCCCAGGTGAATTCTACCAAAATTTTAAAGAAGAATTAATACCTATTCTTCTCAAACTATTCCAAAAAAATAGAAATGGAAGGAACATTTCCAAACTCATCCTATGAGGTCAGCATAACAGTGAATCCAAAACCAAAGACTCCACTAAAAAAGAGAACTGTAGCCCAATTTCTCTAATGAACATGTATGCAAAAATTTTCAACAAAATACTATCAAATCGAATAAAAAATACATTAAAGGAATCATTCACCACAATCAAGTGGGATTTATTCCTGGGCTACAAAGGTAGTTCCATATTTGCAAATAAATCAACATGATACACCGTATTAACAAACATAGGAAAAGAAACATATGATCCTCTCAATAGATGAAGAAAAAGCATTTGACAAAGTACAACATCCCTTCATGATAAAAACCCCCAACAAAGCAGGGATAGAGTGAATATACCTCAATGTCATAAAGGTCATATATGAAAACTCACAGCTAATATCATTCTTAATGGGGAAAAAGTTCCTCTCCAGTCAGGAAGAATACAGGGATATCCATTCTAATCATTTTTTTATATAACATAGTTAAATAAATTTAAAAAAAAGACTAGAAGTCCTTAGCCACAGCAATCAGACAACAAAAAGAAATAGAAGGCCTCCAAATAAGCAAAGAAGAAGTCAAACTTTCACTATTTGCAGATGACATTATGCTCCATATAGAAAACAAAAAGTTTCCACCAAAGAATTGCTAGACCTGAAAAGGAGTTCGGTAAAGTTGCAAGATATAAACCAATGTACAGAAATCTGTGGCATTTCCATACATCAATAATGAAGCAAAACAGAAAGAAATAAAAGAATCAATTGCATTTATGATCCCACCAAAAACCATAACACACCTAGGAATAAACCTAACAAAAGAGGTAAAAGATCTGTACTCTGAAAACCATAAAGGACTGATGAAAGAAATTAAAGATGACAAAAAGAAATGGAAAGACATTACATGTTCATGGATTGGAAGAACAAATATTGTTAAAATGTATATACTATCCAAAGCAATCTACATATTTAATGCGATGCCTATTAAAATATCACTAACATTTTTCACAGCGTTGGGGTAAACAAGCCTAAAATTTGTATAGAAACACAAAAGACCCTGAATATCCAAAGCTACCTTGGAAAAGCAAAGCAAAGCAGGAGGCATCACAATTCTGGACTTCAAGGTATATTACAAAGCTGTAGTGATCAAGACAGTATGGTATTGCATAAACATAGACATAGATAGATCAATAGAACAAAATAGAATATAGAAAACCCAGAAATAAACCCGTAACTATATGGTCAATTAATCTTTGACAAAGCAGAAAAGAATATCCAATGGAAAAATGACAGTCTCTTCAACAAATGGTGTTGGGAAAACTGGACAGCAACATGCAAAAGAATGAAACAGGACCACTTTCTAGCACCATACACAAAATAAATTCAAAATGTGTGAAAGACATACATGTGAGACAGAAAACTATAAAAATCCTAAAAGAGAACACAAGCAGTAACCTCTTCGACACTGGCCAAGGAACTTCTTACTAGATATGTCTCCGGAGGCAGGAGAAACAAAAGCAAAAATAAACTATTGGGATTTCATCAAGATAAAAAACTGCACAGTGAAGGAAACAATCATCAAAACTGAAAAGCTATCCAATGGAGAAGATAATTGTAAATGACAGATCTGATATAGTGTTTGTATCCAAAATATTTAAGAACTTATAAAACTCAACACCTAAAAAATGAATAATCCAGTTAAAAAATGGGTAGAAGGAGCGGCAAGATGGCAGAGGAGTAGGAGACCGATTATCATCAGGTCCCAGGAATTCAACCAGATAGCTATCAAACTATTCTGAACACCTACAAATTCTACAGGAGATCGAAGAGAAGAGCAGCAATTCTTGGAACAGAAAATTAACCACTTTCTGGAAGGTAGGACATGCGGAGAAGTGAATCTGAGGCGACGGGAAGATAGACCCCGGGGGGAGGGGCCAGCTACCGGCAAGGGAGCGAGCAGTGGAGCACAGACTCGGAATTGTTAGAAGTTGGCTCCACTGAGGGACGTAGCCCCAGAGACCAAGCGGGGGGTGAAACCCCTGCAGGGACAGTGTGGTCTCAGGACCCACGGGGACACAAAAAGACCAGGGGTGTCTGAGCGCGACTGAGCTCCCAGGTCTCAGAGAGAAGCTGGCGGGAGAGACGGAGCTGAGCTGAGTTGTCTCTCAGCTCGGGGCTACCTTGGGCTGCGATCTGAAGCCCAGCTCAGCCACGGCTCTGGGAGTGGGGACCTCACGGGCGGCAGATCCGGAGAGACTCACCTTCCTCCTCTGGGAGCAGGGGCGCGGGAGCGGCTGCAGGATCTGCTGGGTTCAGAGATTCTAAATGGGGCCGCACCAGAGACAGAGACATTCGGTCAGAGGCTGGGTGCTCTGAGCGCGGCCGGAGACCAGGAGACGGGAGGGACAGCTCTTCTCTGAGGCGCAACGAGGACTGAGGCCCCAAGCTATCAGGTCCTCTGGGTCGGAAACTGGGAGCCGCCATTTTCAGTCCCATCCTCCAATGAGGTACGGAAAGTGTTCAGGGAACAAAAGCTCCCGAGACCAAACCCGAGCTGATTACTTAGCCTGACCCCTGGCAAGGGTGGTGGGAATCCGCCTCGGGCAGAGACACTTGAGAATCACAGCAACAGGCCCCTCCCCCAGAAGACCAGGGGAAGAAAAAAACAAAACCATCCCGTCAAAGTCAAGTTCAAGATTGCTGAGAATTGTGGAACTATGGAGCTAAAGGAAAGCAATGCAGAAAATTCATGGCTTTTTCCCCATGATTCTTCTTCAGTCGTTTAAAGTTAAATTCATTGAATTTTTTTATCTTTGAATTTTTTTCTTACTTTTTTCTTGTAAATTTTTTCCCTTTTCCTATTTTAACGTTCTTAACTCATATCTTATCAACACTTTTTAATCTTTTTAAAATTTTCATTGTTATACTCAAATTTTATCCCTTCATTGTTTTTAACCTTATTTCTTGTATACTTATAGGGTCTGTTCAATTCAACAGTCTAATAGATATAGATAGATAGATAGAGATAGAGATAGAGATAGAGATAGAGATAGAGACAGATATAGAGCTAGAGTCATAGACAGACATAGATATAGAAACCGAAATAGATAATATAGAAATAGGATTTCATTTTATTCATTTTTGTTTTGTTTTGTTTTTGTATGATTTTGTTTTTTGGATTTTTTGTTGTTGTTGTTGTTGTTGTTGTTTGTTTTTTGTTTTTTTTCCCTCTTTCTTTTCTCCCCAGTTCCAGGTCTCTTCTGAATAGGTTAGTGTATATTTCTCTGGGGTCATTGCTACCATTTAGTTTTTGGTTCTCTCATCCATCTATTCTTATCTGCATAAAATGACAAGGCAGAAAAAATCAACATAAAAAAAAGAACAAGAGCCAGTAATGACGGCTAGGGACATAATCAATGCGGACATTAGTAATATGACAGAACTAGAGTTCAGAATGACGATTCTTAAGGTGCTGGCTGGGGTCGAAAAAACCATGGAAGAAAATAGAGAAGCTGTCTCTAAAGAAATAAAAAACCTTTCTGGAGAAATAAAAGAACAAAAATCTAACCAAGCTGAAATCAAAAAAGCTATTAATGAGGTGCAATTGAAAATGGAGGCTCTTACTGCTAAGATAAATGAAGCAGAAGACAAAATTTGAGATTTAGAAGACAAAATGTCAGAGAAAAAAGAAGAGGATGAAAAGAGAGACAAACAACTACTGGACCATGAGGAGAGAATTCGAGAGATAAGTGATAACATAAGACGAAACAATATTAGAATAATTGGGATCCCCGAAGAGGAAGAGAGAGAGAGAGAGAGGGGGCCAGAAGATATATTGGAGCAGATCTTAATACAGAATTTCCCTAATCTGGCAAAGGGAACAAGCATCAAAATCCAGGAGGCACAGAGAACCCACCTCAAAATCAATAAAAAGAGGTCCACACCCTGTCATCTAATAGTAAAACTTACAAGTCTTAGTGACAAAGAGAAAATCCTGAAAGCAGCTCGGGACAAGAGGTCTATAACATACAATGGTAGAAATATTAGATTGTCAGCAGACCTATCCACAGAGACCTGGCAGGCCAGAAAGAGCTGGCATGATGTATTCAGAGCACTAAATGAGAAAAATCTGCAGCCAAGAATACTATATCCAGCTAGGCTCTCACTGAAAATAGAAGGAGAGATAAAAATCTTCCAGGACAAACAAAAACTCAAGGAATTTGCAAACACCAAGCCAACCCTACAGGAAATATTGAAAGGGGTCCTCTAAGCAAAGAGACCTTAAAGAAACATAGACCAGAAAGGAAGAAACACAATATACAGTAACAGTCACCTTACAGGCAATACAATGGCTCTAAATGTATATCTCTCAATAGTTACTCTGAATGTAAATGGACTAAATGCCCCAACTAAAAGACACAGGGTATCAGAATGGATTAAAAAAAAGACCCATTGATATTTTGTCTACAAGAAGCTCATCTTACATGCAAAGACACCTCCAGATTTAAAGTGGGGGGGGTGGAAAACAATTTACCATGCCAATGGACGCAAAAGAAAGCTGGAGTGGCAATCCTTATATCAGATAAACTAGACTTTAAGGCAAAGAATATCATAAGAGATGAAGAAGGACACTATATCATACTAAAAGGATCTGTCCAACAAGAAGATCTAACAATCATAAATATCTATGCCCCTAACATGGGAGCAGCCAATTATATAAACCAATTAATAACAAAATCAAAGAAACACATTGACAAAAATAAAATATTAGTAGGGGACTTTAACACCCCCCTTACTGAAATGGACAGATCATCAAAGCAAAAGATCAACAAGGAAATAAAGGCTTTAAATGACACCCTGGACCAGTTGGACATCACAGATATATCAGAACATTACATCCCCAAAACAATAGAATACACATTCTTCTCTAGTGCACATGGAACATTCTCCAGAATAGACCATATTCTGGGTCACAAATCAGGTCTCAACAGGTACCAAAAGATTGGGATCATTCCCTGCATATTTTCAGACCATAATGCTCTGAAACTAGAACTCAACCACAAAAGGAAAGTTGGAAAGACCTCAAATACATGGAGGCTGAAGAACACCCTACTCAAGAATGAATGGGTCAAATCAGAAAATTAAAGAAGAATTTAAAAATTCCTGAAAACAAATGAAAATGAAAACACAACTGTTCAAAATCTTTGGGATACAGCAAAAGCAGTCCTAAGAGGAAAGTATATAGCAATACAAGCCTTTCTCAAGAAACAAGAAAGGTCTCAAGTACACAACCTAACTCTACACCTACAAAAGCTAGAGAAAGAACAGCAAAGAAAGGCTACACCCAGCAGGAGAAGAGAAATCATAAAGATCAGAGCAGAAATCAATGAAATAGAAACCAAAAGAACAGTGGAACAAATCAATGAAACTAGGAGCTGGTTCTTTGAAAGAATTAATAAGATTGATAAACCCCTGGCCAGACTTATCCAAAAGAAAAGAGAAAGGACTCAAATTAATAAAATCATGAATGAAAGAGGAGAGGTCACAACAAACAACAAAGAAATACAAACAATTCTAAGAACGTATTATGAGTTGCTCTACACCAGCAAATTGGACAATCTGGAAGAAATGGATGCATTCTTAGAGAAATATGAACTACCAAAACTGAACCAGGAAGAAACTGAAGACCTGAATAGACCCATCACCAGTAAGGAGATTGAAGCAGTCATCAAAAATCTCCCAACGAACAAGAGCCCAGGGCCAGACGGCTTCCCAGGGGAATTCTACCAAACATTTAAAGAAGAATTAATACCTATTCTCCTGAAACTGTTCCAAAAAATAGAATTGGAAGGAAAACTTCCAAACTCCTTTTATGAGGCCAGCATTACCTTGATCCCCAAACCAGGCAAAGACCCCATCAAGAAGGAGAATTACAGACCAATATCTTTGATGAATACGGATGCAAAAATCCTCAACAAAATACTAGCCAATAGGATCCAGCAGCACATAAAAAGGATTATTCACCACGACCAAGTGGGATTTATTCCTGGGATGCAAGGTTGGTTTAACATTCGCAAATCAATCAATGTGATACAAGACATTAATNGCAACAGCACATTAGAAGGATTATTCACCACAAACAAGTGGGATTTATTCTTGTGATGCAAGGTTGGTTTAACATTCGCAAATCAATCAATGTGATATAAGACATTAATAAAAGAAAGAACAAGAACCATATGATCCTCTCAATAGATGCTGAAAAAGCATTTGACAAAGTACAGCACCCTTTCTTAATCAAAACTCTTCATAGTGTAGGCATAGAGGGTACATACCTCAATATCATCAAAGCCATCTACGAAAAACCCACAGCGAATATCATTCTCAATGGAGAAAAACTGAGAGCTTTTCCCCTAAAGTCAGGAACACGGCAAGGCTGTCCACTATCACCACTGCTATTCAACATAGTACTAGAAGTCAAAGCCTCAGCAATCAGACAACAAAAATAAATAAAAGGCATCCAAATTGGCAAGGAAGAAGTCAAACTCTCACTCTTTGCAGATGATATGATACTTTATGTGGAAAACCCAAAGGACTCCACTCCAAAACTGCTAGCACTCATACAGGAATTCAGTAAAGTATCAGGATAGAAAATCAATGCACAGAAATCAGTTGCATTTCTATATACCAACAACAAAACAGAAGAAAAAGAAATTAAAGAGTCAATCCCATTTCCAATTGCACCCAAAACCATAAGATACCTAGGAATAAACCTAACCAAAGAGGCAAAGAATCTGTATTCAGAAAACTATAAAGTACTCATGAATGAAACTGAGGAAGACGCAAAGAAGTAGAAAAACATTCCATGCTCGTGGATGGGTAGAATAAATATTGTGAAAATGTTTATGCTACATAGAGCAATCTACACATTTAATGCAATCCCCATTAAAATACCAGCCATTTATTTCAAAGAAANATTTATGGTACCAGAAAAGACCCCGAATAGCCAAAGGAATGTTGGGGAAAAAAAAGCACAGTTGGCGGCAGCACAATTCCAGATTTCAAGTTCTATTACAAAGCTGTCATCATCAAGACGGTATGGCACTGGCACAAAAACAGACACATAGACCAGTGGAACAGAATAGAGAACCCAAAAATGGACCCTCAACTCTATGGTCAACTAATCTTCGACAAAGCAGGAAAGAATGTCCAGTGGGAAAAAGACAGTCTCTTCAACAAATGGTGTTGGGAAAACTGGTCAGCCACATGCAGAACAATGAAACTGGATCATTTCCTGACACCACACACAAAAATAGACTCAAAATGGATAAAATACCTCAATCTGAGAAAGGAATCAATCAAAATCCTTGAGGAGAACACAGGCAGCAACCTCTTCGACCTCAAGTGCAGCAACTTCTTCC
>LNAC01001102.1:157938-203293 GCA_002007465.1 Ailurus styani
GAACCCTCCTACACTGTTGGTGGGAATGCAAGCTGGTGCAGCCACTCTGGAAAACAGTATGGAGATTCCTCAAAAAGTTGAAAATGGAGCTACCCTACAACCCAGCAATCGCACTACTGAGTATTTACCCTAATGATACAAAGGTAATGATCCTGAGGGGCACGTGCACCCGAATGTTTATAGCAACAATGTCCACAATAGCCAAACTATGGAAAGAACCTAGATGTCCATCAACAGATGAATGGATAAAGAAGATGTGGTATATATATACAATGGAATATTATGCAGCTATCAAAAGAAACGAAATCTTGCCATTCGCAACGACATGGATGGAACTGGAGGGTATTATGCTGAGCGAAATAAGTCAATCAGAGAAAGACAATTATCATATGATCTCTCTGATATGAGGAACTTGAGGGGCAGGGTGGGGGGTTGTGGGGGGTAGGGAGGGAAAAATAATGAAACAAGATGGGATGGGGAAGGAGACAAACCATAAGAGACTTCTAATCTCATAAAACAAACTGAGGGTTACTGGGGGGTGGGAGGGTAGGGATAGGGTGGATGGGTTATGGACATTGGGGAGGGTTTGTGCTTTGGTGAATGCTGTGAAAGATGTAAGCCTGATGATTCACAGACCTGTACCCCTGGGGTAAAGAATAAAAATAAATAAATAAATAAATAAATAAATAAATAAATAAATAAATAAATAAATAAAAGCAAAAAAATAAAAATAAAATAAAAATAAAAATAAAAAACAACAAACAAAAAAATGGGTAGAAAACATGAACAGATATTTCCACAAAGACATTCAGATACATAAAACGATGTTCAGCATCACTCAGCGTCAGGGAAATACAATTCAAAACCACAATGAGATACCATCTCATACCTGTCAGAATAGCTAAAATCAAAAACATAAGAAAAGGAAAGTGTTGGCAAGAATGTAATGAAAAAGGAACTATCCTGCACTGTTGGTGGGAATGCAAACTGGTGCAGCCACTCTGGAAAACAGTATGAAGTTTCCTTAAAAATTCAAAAGCATTACTCTATAATGCAGTCCTAAGATAGAGCCACACATTTTTTCCTTCCTTCATTCTCCCTCCCTTATTTTCTAAACATGTGACAATTATACATTTCTACTCTATCCCTTAAAAAACAGAATTTTAAAAAAAGATAAAAGTAAACTGATTTTTTTTCCCTGAAGTTTATAAATTTTGGCAATATAGTTACCTGAGTAAACAACCAAAATTTGCTTTAGGATGTAAAGAGCTTTGTTTCTTTCAGTTTGAGCTTTCATTAGGAAGAATTATTTAGGAGTCAGAATTCTGTGTTCCCATTATTGTCATTACTTCTTAGTGAAGACATGGTGCATCATTTTTGTTTCCTATTTCATGAAATTAATAAGAAACTTAAATGAAATAATGCAATAAGCTTACCAAGGTGCATGACATATACTGAACATTTAATAAATATCACTATTAATTCCCCCTTTAATCATGAATTATTGTAGCAAAATAGGAAATTATAATGAATGTCAGTGCTATGGTTCTTATTGTTTTTAAATTCCCTCCTCTAGTTTGTTTCTCAGAAGCAAAACCTTTCACTCTTGTATTGTCAGTATGCTCATGGCTGTCTTAAAAGACAGTGTATTGTAGTGAAGAGACTGGTACATCTGGAATTGGTCAGATTTCCTCAGGCTTCTGCCACTCTTAGATTTTGAGAAAGTCATTTAACATTTCGGAGCTAATGCCTTAGAATGGAAATAATGATGTCAGATTCTCTGTCTACTCAAAGGATTATAATAAAAGTTTCAAGAAATAATAGATGAGAAAGTTCTTTCTAAACTCAGTTTTACATATGTTAGTCGGTATATCTCAAGTTCTACCTTGTAAAAGGTTATGACCTGTGCCAACCTATCTTTTTTCTCCATTTCTTTTAAAGTAGATCAAACCTTACCCAGAAATCCCAGGTGACTTAACTCAAAAAGAGGTGAGTTGTCTCTTATTCATAACCATGCTTCACTCACCTTTGCTCACCATGAATTTATCTTATGTGAATCTGCTGATTTTTTGTCATTTTAACATGGATTTTGGATTTGCACAAAGGGAGAATAAAAGTCCTTATATCAGCCCATTAAAAGAGAAATAGCTTAAGGTAAGAATACATAAAAAGGCAGTGGACAGAGGCAAAAGGTAAGATTCATTGTTCAGGGGCTGGAAGGCAAAAGATTAGAATATTGGTGTTATGGGCTGAATTGTGCCCCTCCAGAACTCACATTGAAGTCCTAGTGCCCAGTACCTCAGAATGTAACCAGATGTGGAGATAAGGTCTTAAAGAGGTAATTAATTAAAATGAGGTCTTAGGTAGACCCTAATCCGATATAAATGGTGTCATTACAAGAACTTGATGGAGGGGGGAGCAAGATGGCAGAGGAGTGGGAGACTGATTGTCGTCAGGTTCCAGGAGTTCAGCCAGATAGTTATCAAATGATTCTGAACACCTACAAATTCTACAGGAGATTGAAGAGAAGAAGAGCAACAATTCTAGGAACAGAAAATCGACCACTTTCTGGAAGGTAGGTCTTGTGGAGAAGTGAATCTACAGTGACAGGAAGATAGACCTCAGGGGGAGGGGCCACCTCCCCGCAAGTAAGAGAGCAGCAGAGCATGAAATTGGAACTTATAGAAGTCTGCTCCACTGAGGGATGTCGCCCCAGAGGCTAAGCAGGGAGTGAAGCTTTCCCGGAGACAGTGTGGTCTCAGGACCTGCGGGGATGTCGAACAAGAAGATCTAACAATTTTAACTATATATGCGCCTAAGATGGGAGCAGTCAATTACATAAACCAATTAATAACAAAATCAAACACATCAACAATACTACAATAATACTAGGGGACTTAGAATTAAAACAAGGAAATAATGTCTTTAAATGACACACTGGACCAGTTGGATATCACAGATATTTTCAGAACATTCCATCCCCAAACAACAGAATACACATTCTTCTTGAGTGCACATGGAACATTCTCTCGAATAGATCACATCCTGGGTCACAAATCAGGACTCAACTGGTACCAAAAGATTGGGATCATTCCCTGCATATTTTCAGACCATAATGTTCTGAAACTAGAACTCAATCACTAAAGGAAAGTTGGAAAGAACTCAAATACATGGAGGCTAAAGAGCATCCTACTAAAGAATGAATGGGTTAACAGGAAAATTAAAGAGGAATTAAAAAAAATTATGGAACCAAGTGAAAATGAAAACACAACTGCTCAAATTCTTTGGGACACAGCAAAGGTAGTCCTGACAGGGAAGTATATAGTATATAGCAAAAGAAGCCTTTCTCAAAAAACAAGAAAGGTCTCAAGTACACAAACTAACCCCACACCTAGAGGAGCTGGAGAAAGAACAGCAAAGGTATCCTACACCCAGCAGGAGAAGAGAAATAATAAAGATCGGAGCAGAAATCAATGAAATAGAAACCAAAAGAACAGTAGTGCAAATCAATGAAACTAGGAGCTGTTTCATTGAAAGAATTAATAAGATTGATAAACCCCTGGCCAGACTTATCCAAAGAGAAAAGAGAAAGGACTCCAATTAATAAAATCATGAATGAAAGAAGATAGATCACAACTAATACCAAAGAAATACAATCAATTATACAAATGTATTATGAGCTACTATATGCCAGCAAATTTGACAATCTGGAAGAAATGGATGCATTCTTAGAGACATATAAACTACCAAACTGAACCAAGATATAGGAAACCTGAATAGATCCATAACCAACAAGGAGATTGAAGAAATCATCAAAAATCTCCCAAGAAACAAGAGCCCAGGGCCAGATGGCTTCCCGGGGGAATTCTACCAAACATTCAAAGAAAAATTAATACCTATTCTTCTGAAACTGTTCCAAAAAATAGAAATGTAAAACTTTCAAACTCATTTTTTGAGGCCAGCATTACCTTGATCCCAAAACCAGGAAAATACCCCATCAAAAAGAAGAATTACAGGGCACCTGGGTGGCTCAGTGGGTTAAAGCCTCTGCCTTCAGCTCAGGTCATCATCTCAGGGTCCTGGGATCAAGGCCTGCATCAGGCTCCCTGCTCAGCAGGGATCCTGCCTCCTCCACTCTCTCTGCCTGCCTCTCAGCCTACTTGTGATCTCTCTCTGTCAAATAAATAAATAAATAAATATAAAAAAGAAGAAGAATTACACACCAATATCCTTGATGTACATGGATGCAAAAATCCTCATCAAAATACTAGCCAATAGGACCCAACAGCACATTAAAAGGAATATTCACCACAACAAAGTGGGATTTATTCCTGTGCTGCAAGACTAGTCCAACATCTGAAAATCAATCAGTGTGATATAAGACATTAATAAAAGAAAGAACAAGAACCATATAATCCTCTCAATAGCTGCTGAAAAGGCATTTGCCAAAGTACAGCATCCTTTCTTGATCAAAGCTCTTCACACTGTAAGCATAGAGGGCACACACCTCAAAACCATCAAAGCCATCTATGAAAAACTCACAACGAATATCATTCTCAATGGAGAAAAACTGAGAGCTTTTCCCCTAAAGTCAGGTCCATGGTAGGGCTGTCCACTATCACCACTGCTATTCAACATAGTAATAGAAGTCCTAGCCTCAGCAATCAGACAACAAAAAGAAATAAAAGGCATCCGAATCAGCAAGGAAGAAGTCAAACTCTCACTCTTTGCAGATGATATGATATTTTATGTGGAAAACCCAAAGGACTCCACTCCAAAACTGCTAGAACTCATACAGGAATGCAGTAAAGTGTCAGGATATAAAATCAATGCACAGAAATCGGTTGCATTTCTATATACCAACAATAAAACAGAAGAAAGAGAAATTAAGGATTTGATCCCATTTACAATTGCACCCAAAAGCATAAGATACCTAGGAATAAACCAAACCAAAAGCCAAAGAATCTGTACTCAGAAAACTATAAAGTATTCATGAAAGAAATTGAGGAAGACACAATGAAATGGAAGAACATTCCATGCTCATGGATTGGAAGAACAAATATTGTGAAAATGTCTCTGATACCTAGAGCAATCTATACATTTAATGCACTCCCCATCAAAATATCAGCAATTTTTTTTCAAAGAAATGCAACTAATAATCCTAAAATCTATATGGAACCAGAAAAGCCCCGAATAGTTAAAGGAATGTTGAAAAAGAAAACCAAAGCTGGTGGCATCCCAATTCCAGACTTCAAGCTCTATTACAAAGCTGAAATCATCAAGACAGTATGGTATTGGCACAAAAACCGACACATAGATCAATGGAAAAGAATAGAAAGCCCAGAAATGGACCCTCAACTCTATGGTCGACTAATCTTCCACAAAGCAGGAAAGAATGTCAAATTGATAAAAGACACTCTCTTCAATGAATGGTGTTGGGAAAATTGGACAGACATATACAGAAGAATGAAATTAGATCATTCACCACACACAAAAATAGACTCAAAAGGATGAAAGACCTCAATTTGAGAAAGGAATCCATCAAAATCCTGAGGAGAACACAGGCAGCAATCTCTTCAACCTTAGTCGCAACAACTTCTTCCTAGGAATATCACCAAAGGCAAGGGAAGCTAGGGCAAAAATGAACTACTGGGACTTTTAATCAAGATTAAAAGCTTTTGTACAGCAAAGGAAACAGTCAACAAAACCAAAAGACAACTGACAGAATGGGAGAAGATATTTGCAAATGACATATCAGATAAAGGGCTAGTATCCAAAATCTATAAAGAGCTTCTCAAACTCAACACCCATAAAACAAATAACCCAGTCAAGAAATGGGCAGAAGACATGAACAGACATTTCTCCAAAGAAGACATCCAAATGGCCAACAGATGTGGGAGAAAGTGTTCAATATCACTCGGAATCAGGGAAATATAAATGCAAACCACAGTGAGATACCACCTCACACCAGTCAGAATGGCTAAAATTAACAAGTCAGGAAATGACAGATGTTGGCTAGGATGAGGAGAAAGGGGAACCCTCCTACACTGTTGGGAATGCAAGCTGGTGAAGCCACTCTGGAAAACAGTATGGAGGTTCCTCAAAAAGTTGACAATAGAGCAACCCTATGATCCAGCAATCACACTACTGGGTATTTACCCTAAAGATTCAAAGGTTATGATCCTCAGGAGCACATGCGCCTGAATGTTTATAGCAGCAATGTCCACAATAGCCAAACTATAGAAAGAACCTAGATGTCCATCAACAGTTGAATGGATAAAGAAGCGGTGGAATATATATATATATATAGGAGTACTATGCAGCCATCAAAAGAAACAAAATGTTGCCATTTGCAACCATGTGGATGGAACTAGAGGGTATTATGCTTAGTGAAATTGTCAGAGAAAGACAATTATCATATGATCTCTCTGATAGGAGGAATTTGAGGGACAGCGCTGTGGGTTGTGGGGGGTAAGGAGGGAAAAAGTGAGACAACTTGGGTTCAGGAAGGAGGCACACCATAAGGGACTCAAAATACAAACTGAGGGTTACCGGGGGATAGGAGGGTAGGGTTAGATGGATGGGTTATGGACATTGGGGTGGGTTTGTGTTATGGTGAGTGCCATGAAAGGTATAAGTCTGGTGACTCATAGACCTGTACTCCTGGAGCGAATAATAATGATAATAAAAAAAAAGAAAAGAACTTGATGGGGTACCTGGGTGTCTTAGTCAGTTGGGCATATGACTGACTTGGTTTCAGCTCAAATCATGATCTCAGGGTTTTGAGATTGAGCCCCACGTCGGGGCTCCAAACTCAGCAGGGAGTCTGCTCTAGATTCTCTCTCCCTCTCCCTATCACCTGCTGACATATTCTCTGTTTCTCTCATAAATAAATAAATAAATAAATAAATAAATAAATAAATAAATATTTTTAAGTTTCTTTTTCTTGCCCTAAAGTCTGCAGTCCCCACCACTCTCAAAGAAGTTACCAAATGTTCGAGCCATGACAAAGACCTTAAGATTGCATAGGATCAATGGCTACACTTAACAACAAAGAGGTACATCAATGGACAAGTGGACATGGAATTCCCTATTTGATCACATACCTTACTACTCATAGATTCAATATAATTATTCTTAACACTATTTAAATACATGTATCTCCATCTCCTCCATCTTAAATATATATAAATATAAAAATATATATAAAAATATATGTGTGTATATTTATATATATGTATATACTAATACATCCTCTCTGTATTAGTGCTCTCCAGAGAATCAGAACTAATAAGGATATATTTATATGTATATAAATATACTATCAGGAATTGGGGTAATGGGAAATGGAATTATGGAGACTGATACATCAGCTACTAGAGATGCAGGAGAGCTGGTGGTATAGTCCCAGTCTAATTCTGCAGGCGGGAGAAGGAGAGCCAACAGTTATAGCTACGGTTTAGCGGTTGGCAGGTCTTTGTCTTAAACCCAAGATAAGCCCATGTTTCAGTTCAAGTCTGAAGAAAGGAAAAAATTGATGTTTGAACTTGAAGGTAAGAGGAATCCCCTCTTACTCACTAGAAAGTTAACCTTTCTGTTGTATTCCGATATCCAACCGATTGAATAGTGTCCACTCACATTCAGGAGGGCACTCCACTTTACTCAGCCTATGGAGTCAAGTGTTAATTGCATTCAGAAACACCCTCACAGACACACCCAGAATGACCAAATGTCTGGGCACCCTGTGGCCCAGTTAAGTTGACACATAAAACTAAGTATCAGAGTTTCTTAACTTCACATTCTCCTTTAACTTTTGTCTTAATTCCAAATATATTAAACCATTTAAGCTTCAACCTGGTTGTACTGTTGTGAAGACACATTTTTTTTTCAAAGAACCTACAGCACACAGGAGGTTACAGAGTAAGTAAATGTCAGAATCCAGAATAGCACAGTCCAAGCCAGTTTTCCTATTAATAGGATAAAAAATTCTGTCATTTCTAAACAGACTTCATTAGTCTAGTACTGTGTAAAAGACTGCTCAAATATTCAATTAATGTTAAATATTCTTGTCTTTTCAAGGATATTGAAAACCTTAACCTTTATGTTAAGAGTTGTTTATATTGTACTGAACCATTTAGAATACAATTTTTAATGATACCAGGTGGATCATCCTAATTCCATATTAACTACATCCCACCGACACAATTTCTTCCCCAACCTGCTGCCACCTGTCTGGTACCAAACCTATTCAGCTGTGGAAACTGACAGCTGGTTCTTCAGGGTGGGAAGTGGTGAGAGCAGGAGTCAGGTGAAAATGACTCATTAGCAGTGAAACAGAAAAATTGTGCATACTTCTCTGTGGACATTCTGGGTGATGGATAATTCTTTTTATCCAAGGCCTCTCTCACTCTGCTCAATTGAGAGTTAAATGCAAAACAAAACAAAACAAAGAATGTATTTAACTCTCAAACATTTTTATAATTACTATGATGGAATTCTATCATGTCTAAACAATGTATTTATACTCTTTCAACACAAGTTTCCATTTTGACATGAATCACAACAAAGTGCCAAAAGAAAAATACTCTGATATTTTAGCTTTCTGAGCATGTTCAGGAATATTACATTAGAAAGAACCCTGGAATTCAGAGTGGGCATACTGAATTCTAGTCACTCATCAGCTATACAAAATCACATAGCTCTCTTAATGCTTCTAGACATTAAAATGTACACGAAGAAAACAGAATTTAATAGTCACAGTGATCAGATTATGCTTAATTAAAAATTTTCCTCTTCCTTTCCTGTTTCCTTTAGATTTATTTAATTAAAGTTATAAATAGATTGGTTATTTCCCTTAAATACCTCTCATATTTGTGGATTTTTATACTGTTTAAAGATCTTTCATTGGGTATGTGGAATATTTGAAATAGAAATAAGAAAGTTCTATATTGAACTTTTCAAACATGGAGTTTTCAGAAAAGTACAGAGACAGCTCTGTTATCATGAAATTAAAAATACAGATATTTTACAAAATCTTATCACATGCTATATCCACATACACTTCCCATATGTTATTAGTATCAGTACATTTATAGGAAATTTTTTATAGCAAGTTAATTGTTGTATAATGTCTCTTAAACATTCTTCTAATTATGGAAAGTTAATTATGTTTAGCTAAGTAATTATTCATATTTTTCGGACCAAAATGGTAGCATCACTAAAATGATAAATAAAGAAACTTAATTTATGAAAAAGACCTATCAATGCATAGTGGTACCCTGAGAGTAAACAGTAGGGTATGCCTTTTAGGACCTTAGTTCTCAAGAGAATGTCCAAATGTTAGTGACACACTGATGTGCCAAGAATAACACTGCAAGTACTAAGACAGACTGGCACAGTTCCAAAAATAAACTTTTCTTAGACCACATCTCACCTTTTATCATTTGAACTCCTTTGTCACATACGTGCACTTGTCTTCTGACCTTTTTCATTTCCTGACAGCCCAAAGCCCTACCATTAGTAGCAGCCGCTAGAAGTCATGGTGTTGCATCTGTCACTATTAGTTAAGAATGCCATCCAACTTCAAGGTAACAAGAATTTTTGTCCTTTAGTCTTTTTTGGCTTCCTTTTGGGTCAAAGTTTGGGGTCAAAATGGCTGTCTGTAGCAAATAACCGAGCACAGAATTTTATTGAAATATTTAATTCAAAACCATACTCCTAGGTTAACCTTGTTACTGCCATTTGTCACATGTTTACCACCTGTATCTTCTATCTTGAAAAACTCTTACTTCCCTTAAGTCCAACATCATGAAACAAAATTGCTTTTCAGACACCACACCAAAAATCTTCAAAAAGGGTGTAGCAAGCTGGAGTCAATTTTCACAGACTTTATTCTCTTAGGGTGCTGACAATCTGTGAGAGCAACTAAAGCTGATAAAGGTCTTTCCTGCCTTTCTACCACTGGTGCTGCAGCTGTTAGCACTTCTGGTGTCAAGGTACAAATGTCATGAAGGTACTGTCAGGAAAGTAACAGCCATGAAAAACAGCCTGGCAGTCTGGCTAACAGCCAGAACCCTTAATCGTCTTGTTACACACTGCTTGGAGGTGGACTTCTGTTATCACTGTTCCCTCCAATTGCTCTTAATTGAAGCACAGGGATTTGCTTCACATCATTGAAATGAAAGGGTTTAAGAATGAAATCTTTTTAAGAGTGTAATTTCAAAATTGAAGACTAACTGAGGTACTTAGAACATCATGGTTAATTTTTCTGTAATTCACACACATGTGTCATGGGAGGAAAGGGCTTAAATTAAAATCATTCCATAGTTCCCCACCCCAGAGTCTTCCATGGAGAAGAGTACATTTGAAAACTTCAAATAGATGAAAGACGTATAACATTAAAATGTCTATTTTGATAACTCTATGTGTTCTAATTAAATAAAATTGTCCAGATATAAGTACAAATGACAGATCATTGAAGTGATTTCTTAGACTTCAAGAGATAATTCTATAATTTAGTACAGAAAGGTATAAAGAATTTTATTGGGCACCTGGGTGGCTCAGTGGGTTAAAGCCTCTGCCTTCGGCTCAGGTCATGATCCCAGGGTCCTGGGATCGAGGCCCGCATCGGGCTTTCTGCTCGGCAGAGAGCCTGCTTCCTCGTCTCTCCTCTCTCTCTGCCTGCCTCTCTGCCTACTTGTAATCCCTCTCTCTGCATCAAATAAATAAATAAAATCTTTTTTAAAAAAAAAAGAATTTTATTATATCATGCCTTTTCCAAACTCTGTTACTTAATTTGGTACAATGCATAACAACGAGGGGCAGTAGGAAGATGCCTTTCTTTAGGGAGCCATACTGTTGACTAGGGGTTTGAATATCGACAAACTGTGTGGCATCATCAATTACTTTCTGATTTGCAGTTATCACCAGTTTTAATCTTGGATATGGTAATTTACTAACCTATTTGTCAGTGACTTCAGGATGCCTTTGGTCTTGGAGCAAAGCCTGTGGACACTATTTCTGGAGATATCTGTCACCAGAGGACCTAATCAGAGAACAGAAATGGCCCCTCTAGAAAAAACAGTGTATGCTCCCTTTACCATCCAATTAAAAAGACAAATATCATAGACATTACTTTCCCAAGTCCATATTTCATATTTATATACCTTGTCCACAAATTCCTACAAGATACACAAATTCATTTATTTCTATATCATTCATGCCATTCTATCAAAACAGCTTTGCTAAGGTTATAGCAGAATAATACTTAACATAATTAATTATGAAAAAATTACTGGCTTGCAGTAGATGTTCAATCAGTGTGGATCCTTGACTGCCTAATTGTCAACATAAGTAGCCCATTTCTAAGATTTATCTTCTAAAACTCTATGTGTCTAATCAATATACCCATATGGACATCTTATATCCTCAACCTTATTATTTTCATACTACTGCATAACTTTTACTTTTTCAATATGACTTATTTTCCCATGGCTTTGTCACCCATGTATTTCCTTGGAAAAGCAAAATAAAACAAAACAAAATACAAAGTATCACTTTCCTTGACATACATTTTTACCTCAACTTTTCCATCTAATATTTCACAATATTCTATGATTGTAACTCATGAAATGTGCCAAATATGGGTCCATCTTCAATATTGAAGTTCAGCCTGGAGTTTCTCTCACTAGCCAATAGCAGTGGCCTCCTAACACTTTTTCCTGTCCCTTGTCCTCTCTCCACCTAAATTTGTTCTATCCTTTAAAGTATATTTCCTTCCAAACCTACAGTACCACACTTATGAATAGAGGCATTTATAAACTTCCCTTTGCCAAATCATAATGTTCAGAAACCTTAGGCTGAAACTAATTATATTCTTTTCTTTCCAACTCCATTATCTGATAGTCTATATTAAGTGAACTACTCACCATACCAAATGTTTTTGGTAGAGTAGGAAGTTAGTTAGGTTCTAAAAGGATGTCTGGAGGTCAGCATCAAGGAGGTCATGGCCAGCTAGGGAAGATCAGAGTCCTATCCTAACAGTAGTCCACAAAAAGCTGTATCAAACCAGACAGATCCAAAATGGCAGATGCTATGACAAGAAGCCCTTGACCAAATCAGGAAGAAAAAGATAGAAACTCGGCTCCCCTTCCCAAGCAAGGAATATTCCACACCTAGTTAACAACCGTCAATAAAAGAAATCCAGCCATGTGTTCTCTCTCATTCTCTCGCTCACTCCCTCGCCTACCCTTGTATCTCCAGAGTGTACTTTTCACTTTAATAAGCTTTCCTGCTTGTTACCCACCCAGTGTGCTGCCTGTCTATCCTTGAATCCTTCTTACGACAAGACCAAGAATGTTCAGTGACTCCCTAAGTTCTGCCTGAGTCAAGGCCCCAAGGTTCAGGGACTCCCCATTTCTCCAGGAAAAAATCTTTTTGATATCAGGAAGAGTCAAAGTGACAGCAGTTTGAGCCACCCTCATCATCTGTTAATCTCCAAATCTCACCTCCCTTGTGCTGGAGAGTTGCTTAGCACTGTTCCTCCTTTGCTCTACTCGCTCTTTCTGGTCTGCCTGGAAACAGGACAGTCTGCTTTCATTTATGAGAGACTGATTTTCAGGTCCAAAGATTAAAGGGACACTTGCTCCTTCCTACCAAAAGGTGTTCTTAGGTGACTAAAGGCCTCCGGGAAATGTCTGAGCTATCCCTCAAGATGCTAGCAGTCCTCCCTCTCATCGTAATTAATTTCTAGCTTGTCTGGGGACACACACATAAGGATTGATCATCCAGTGACCCCTGCCCTCCTAGATGTCTTAAACTTCCAATCAGAGAAACTGAGACACATTAAAGAGTGCTTCCCAGCTGCTCATGGAAGTGACTCTCACAAGTGTCATCACTTAGATCCATCACACTGATCCTTACATGACTGTCCCATATTCCCAGGCTGTCTCTATCTCATCATAAATCTTTCTGGTCCTTCTCTTATGTGTTAATGTCTTCGTTTATTTCTCTCATCTTTTCTGACTGACTTTGGAATGCTTCCAGCCCATTCTTGTCTGCTCCTTCTGACAACTGCCAGAAGTGGGACAGGTCAAAACTAACACCAGACAGATTGAATGCACTGAAGTTCACTTTGAAAGGCAGTCCTGAGCATTGTGAAGTGTTGCCCTTATGCTATGCAGTGTCCAGAAGTTTTATTTCAGGTCTCTTAGGTTATAGGATGCTATAATTCCAACCTCCCACTCCTCCCCAGATTCCTCTCATCCCTACTTTCACATTTTCCTCTGCTGGTGGTGAGGCAAGAAGACCTGTAGGATATTCTGCCAGTTATGACAGAGATGCTGTATTTCACACTGCTGTGTCTGTACAAATCACCATACAATTTGTTATAAGCCATTTTACTTCCTAGCAAGGGACCCTGCCCAATGAGATTTTTCCCTGTGGGTTTTTCTCATTCATCACTTAATTGAATGACATTCAATCAAAGCAATTTAAGGATGCATAGAATAAAAAAAACAGAAGTTAATTTAACCTGAACTGGTGACCAAAAGAGATCAAAAGATTTGACAAGAAATATTCAGACCATCAAAGGGACCCTCATCCTTGGTGGCCATTATCTGCCACCAACTGTTGAAAGGCCTATCAGAATGAGGGGAATGAGCTATTCAGAGATCTTGGAGTCATGATGATGTCCTCTTCTGGGGAATCCACCCTAGGATTTCGGGGTTAGTTATGGGACACCATTGTTATTGTTCCCATCGGGGTCTTCAGGAAGGCTGACACTCCTACAACTGTAGGCACCAGGATGAGTTACAAGCCCGGGGACACCAGGTCATCACAGAGTCCTGGGATCGAGCCCCTCATCAGGCTCCCATTTCCCCTGCTTGTGTTCTCTCTCTGTCAAATTAATAAATAAAATCTTTAAAAAAAAAGAAACAAACAAGCAAACAAAACCAATGAACATAGAGGAAGGAAAGGAAAAATAAAATAGGATAAAAACAGAGAGTGAGGCAAACCATATGAGACCCTTAACTCTAGGGAAAAATTGAGGGTTACTTGAGGGGAGGTCAGTGGGGGAATGGGGTAATTGGGTAATGGGCATTAAGGAGGGCATGTGATGTAATGAGCACTGGGTGTTATATGCAACTGATGAATCACTAAAGTCTACCTTGAACCTAACAATACACTATATGTCAACTAACTTTAATTTAAAATATTAAAAGAAATCATTGATTTTGTCTGTCTCATAAAGTTTTCATGGGTAATTGATAAGAACAAGTAGGTTCAAAAAATAAAATGGCTTAGAGCTTTCAAAATATTCGGTAATCTGAAATTTTAGTTTTGTTAAGTTAAATGACAAATTAGATTGAATTCATTGGATACTTAAGTCTTTTCCAAATAAAATAGAATCTTAAAGCATTGATTACTGAACGCACATAAGTTTTTCTGCCTTTGGCCTATTATTGCAGAGAAACTGAGGATATTGTGTCTATTGATAAACATGCTTTAAACTTTATTTAAAGATTGCACTAGGGAAAAACATGGTTTTAGAAATTATGAAATGTTTTCATAAATTTTAGCTCTAAAAAATTCTGGTGGGCGCCTGGGTGGCTCAGGGGGTTAAAGCCTCTGCTTTCGGCTCAGGTCATGATCTCAGGGTCCTGGGATTGAGGCCCGCATCGGGCTCCCTGCTCAGCGAGGAGCCTGCTTCCCCCTCTCCCTCTCTGCCTGCCTCTCTGCCTCTTTGTGATCTCTCTCCCTCTGTGAAATAAATAAATAAAATCTTAAAAAAAAATTCTGTTAACAAACAGTTCACAATTGGTTACTACTTAATTTTCACTGGAGACTAAGGTTACTAAGAGTTAAAATTCTGCTAAACGTAAATAAGACTGATAGAAATAACTGAAGTAACTCTATATGCAAGAAATGTTAGATGTATTTTTTTTAAAGATTTTATTTATTTATTTGAGAGACAGAAAGAGTGAGAACATGAGTGGAATGAGGGACAGAGGGAGAGGCAGAGTCCCTGCTGAGCCAGGAGCCTGATGCCTATGCTGGGCTGGAGCCTGATCCTGGGACTCTAGGATAATGTTCTGAGTCAAAGGCAGATGCGAAAGAGACTGAGCCACCCAGCTGTCCCTAGATGTATTTTTGATTTAAAAAAAAAAAACAAAAAACAAGTATGAGGAATGGAAATATATTGAGAAAAAAAAACACACATAGTTTTACCCTAAAACAAGACTGGTTATTTAGAGTAAAGGCTTCAGGAAAAATCTAAATAAAAATAAAAGTTGTAAAAGGTTAGTGAAGAGAAAACTTTGGAAAAGAATTTTGTGTATGATCAGAACTATGATTGAAATGAATGGATTTTTAAAATTACACTGGTATAAGATTGAGATTTAGCTTTTCTCTGTATTAAAATGACAAAGTGTTCAGGGAGCCTGGTTGGCTCTGTCAGCTAAGCATCTGCCTTTGGCTCAGGTCATGATCTAGTGTCCTGGGAACCAGCTCCAGGTTGGGTTCCCTGTTCGGTAGGGAACCTGTTTCTTCCTCTTCTTCTGAATCATGCTCTCTTTCTATCTCGCTATCTCTGTTTCTCTCAAATAAATAAATAAAAATAAAATTAATTAAAAAAGATTGTTTTCTTAGATTGTTCATCTGTTCTTACTAAGAAATTTTAAACAATTTTTTTCTTCTTTAACCAGAAAACCAAAGTTTCTATGTTTTATCTTTATCAAGTCTTTAATTAAGAAAAGTGAAACTTCTCAATATTAAAGGAGCTAAGTTTTGCTAATTTGCTAAGTTTAAGCAGGTTTTGTGTAACCTGTTGTAGGATCCTTTAATGTTGCCTTGGTTAAAAATAAATATTAAATTTTTAATGATCTGTAATCCTGTTTAGGCATGTGTTTTAAAACTTTTTGACTAAGCTTATTCACTTGGTATCTTAAGTTACTTGGGAAGCATTGTTTATAAACAAATGTGGTGAACCTTCTTAGGCTATATTATAAGGGTAAATACTATAACTGTTTTAAATTATATGAAATTCCTAAAGTTTTAGTATGTTCTGGTATAAGGTCATCACTAGACATTCTGATTATCAGAATGTTATGTGTCACAGAAATAAATAGATTTTCTTGTTAATTGCATTACAGTGAATTCTCATCAGATATTCAACCATGTCCACATCTGAGTTTTTGTTGTTGTTGTTGTTATGTATCATTATTGTCCTTATCCTTTTGCAAAGTATGTTTCATCTTCAAGGAAATTCTTGAAAAGATCTTTCTAACAAATACAGATTTCTGATATCTCTAAGACCATACAGCTAAACTGGGTAAGAATTTCTAGAACTAATGGGAAAACTGAATTCACATGGGACAGGAATTAATAACATGAGATTAATGAATTGAAGAAGATGATTATAGTATTTTATGATTCTTATTTGAAACATTGTTGGTGCTCTAATATTTGCTCTTCTAGATTGAGGAAGTTTTCTCTTAAGATATCTGTGACTTACAGAAATATGATAAAATATTCCTTTGTGTACAAATTAAAGCATTTAGCTTTGCTCCTGACTTGAACCCTCTGAAATTCAGAAACTCTCAGTGAATAGTTTTTTTCTTTTATGGCAATATAATTATTTTTGTAAGTTCTGTGAAAATCTGTTCTTGTAACAGGACACCATTGAAGATTGGCTAAATTACCAAAGCTTTGAGTGGAATGTCATCTTTGAGACATGCATAGACTTAGATATAACCAGGCAATTTTTAGGACCTAAGTTTGACTTTATGGAGCCCCTTGGACATGTTGGCCTGATACCTTGCTTATAGAATTCCCAGCAACCTTACCAGGTGAGTAAAGAATGTCACTTCCTGGAAGGTGCAGGAACATTAGGATATTTTTAGGTCATTGAGATGAGGAATTCACACCCAAATCTATAGGGTATTATAGGCAAGTCTGACAAATATTTGGCTTGGCTCCAGCCTTAAGAAGCTATTAAAAGTTCAATCTAGAGATTCCTTATGAAAAGTTACAGCAAAGCAGATTTTTAAAAAATCTTATATGGCCAATCACAATTCTTGGTGAGCTTATGCTAATAAGTAGGCCAAGTTTATTAAAACTGGACTTGTTTTATAAGTGAGTTAGTTTAATTTGGCTATGTTTAATAGAAATGAGGGTGATTTCAGAGAGAGAAAAAATTTTAATAACATATCTTTGTAGATATTAATTTTAATATTATTATTAAATGTATTAAATATTATTTATTATAAATGAGATCCTAAATTCCTCTGGTTTCCTCAGATATCTGGCTGTAACTCTCAAACAAAGGGATCCAATCTTCTTCCATTCTCTTAACTTGAAGCCATAAAAACTGAACTGCAGACTGAAGCTGGACAAATTGAAATCAACTGAAAAGAAATTGCCACAAAATTCATGTATAGACAATCTCTGTGCCTATAGTTTACGAGTCACTCAAAAGGATCACCAGACATTGAATTACAAATCAGAAAAACCCATCTGATTGCAATTGCCTGCTCCCATGCCATCTAAGGATACTTTGGGCCTATCATTTAGAAATCTTCTCATTGACAGCACTTGGAAGTCAGACAGTGGGTTTATAATATGCTCCATTAATCTACATTTTTCTTTTGTTTCCATAGAAGTTCCTTTCATTAATTACCTGATTGCTTGCTAAACAAAACAGAGTCTATATGACAGATAACACCACCTGCCACCCCTGTATTAACTCCTCCTGGGAAGTAAGAATACATATAAATAAAATAAGGCAGCAAGCCACTTGGCTACAAAAGGCCCTTGACTGCATTCATACAAAATGTGAGGAGCCTGCACAGTGACTAACACATCAAGCTGCATATGGATCAATTCATCTGGAGAGGTTAAAGGAAGCTTTCAGGTCTTTGGAACAATAACTAACTGGACCACAGGTCCCCATAAACCCACCTTATCTCCTCCTCCTGGTGGGACTCCTTGCTCTCCTTGTTACCAGACCTTTCATGGTTATATCCTCTTTTTGGACTGTTAATAACCATTCTCCTTAGTCTGATGTTTGGACCTTGTATCCTAAAGTTACAAACAAATTTTATTTCCTCTCCCTTCAGACAGATAAATTTCCAGATGGTAATCCATAATAATTCTGAAACAAAAGAATGTCAACACCCACTAGACCAAGCTCTGGGCTCCTTCTAGTCCCCACTGTCCATCCAGCTTTCCTAAAACTTAGAAAGCAAAGACTTCTGGAGCCCTCAGGTATGATCAATGTACCACACCAACATGAAGTAGTTGGGCCATCACCCATTTACCTTTAAAAGATTTTAAGGGCCCTGAGTCCTTGAGCAGAGGATGTTAGAGTAGGCCGGTAGTTAGGTTTTAAGAGGATGCCTGAAGGTCAACATTGAGGAAGTTATGGAGCTATCGGGAAGGTCAGAAGCCTGACCTAGCAGCACCCCACAGGAAGCCAGATCAAGCCAGACAGCCCGAGGTGGAGGATGCTATGACAAGAGAACCCTGACCAAATCAGGAAAAAAAGTGAGAAGCCCTGCTATCAGCCCAGGTAATAAATGTTCCATCCCCTAGTTAACAGCTGTCAATAAAAGAAACACAATTCCCAGGACACACACCACTCTCTCTCTAGCTCTCATATCTCGAGATTGTATTTCTTGCTTTAAGAAATTTTCCTGCTTGTGTTACTTGTCCAGTGTGCTACATGTCTGACCTTGAATTCCTTCTTGTGACAAAACCAAGAACTTTCAGCTACTCCTCAGGTCTTAGGGATTCTCCAGTTCACCTGGCAACACTTTCATTCTTCCATGATATAAGGTGTACTCTTCACTCTACCTGGAATAGATATCAACATCATCTCCATCCTTTATTACCTCACTACTCCAAGTGCGGTCTGCAGAACAGCCACACCAGCACTGCCAGAAAGACTGTTAGAAATGCGAATTTCAGGCCCATCCATGCTATGGAATCAGAATCCCCAATTTTACAAAACCTTACATTTTATTATACATGATAAATATTATCACTTCCATGAAGCCATTAATTTTTTTTAATCTTTCCAATCTGACTATGGTGCACGTACTAAAGCATTATGGTTGTAATTAAACTTGGACATCGCCTCCTTTCTCTTCCTCCTTTCATTTCTCCTTTTTTTCATTTTCCTTCCTCTTTTCTCCCTTTTCTTCTCTCCTTTACTTCCTGCTAATAATTAATAGCACCAGTATTCCCTTAGTTGTGTGCCAACCCACGACTCAGTTTAATTCCATCCTGAATTTCCTTCCAAACTTGCCCCAGTAAAGGTTGAGTTTTCTTTTTTTGCCTAGAAATTAAATACTTTTTATTGTCTAGAAATTAAATACTTTTTATTGCTATTTGTTGATGAAAGTAAAGCTAACTGTCACAAACATAACCACTGAACCAGCGAACACGGTTATTTGCAATAAGATACTGTGTGTGTGTGTATGTGTGTGTGTGTGTATACATGTATATATATATATATATATATATATATATATATATATATATATATATATATACACTACCGTGCTTAGTATGACCTATCCATATTCATGAAATGAGTTAAACAACAATTCGAAATTCTTCATGTGGGTAAAATAATAAGATATACTCTTGCTATCAAATTTTTTAGAGCAACTGGGTTGCAAGGCACCTGCCTGTCTCGGTGGAGCATGTGACTCTTGATCTCAGGGTTATGAGTTTGAGCCCCTATTGGGTGTAGAGTCTATTTAAAAATCTAAAAAAAAAAAAAAAGGAACTGGATTGCTAAAATATTCACTTGCTTAAAATATTTTATAAAACATACATGTGCACACACTCTATTTTGACTAGCAATAAATATTTTTATTAACTAAATAAATGAATAATTATTCGAAATATTATGTGACATGAATTTTTATATATGTTATGCCACTGAGAAGCTATACATACTTTCAAAACTGGCATTATTCAATTACTAAATATTTATTCACTACCTGGATATGTAATTTGCTTTTGCATGGTCAAAAGGTTTAAACACATTACCTACTTCTGACCCCATTTGGGCTAAAGTAAGTTCACATTCTGAATCATGTACCCTGATACTAAGAACAAGACAGTCCACCATTCATCTTTACTTTGAGCCCAGAATTTGCTTATCCTACAATATCTTCTTATGGATAAATTCCTTATTAAGTCAATAAAGTCTGGGTCATGCTAAGGCTAAAGTAATATAAAATAATGACACATTTTTGCAAACACAGTAACTACTAATCCAGATGCAAATTATTAGATTAAAACTTTTTCAGTTGTCTTGATTATTAAAGACAAGTTAAAAGAACTTTTAATCAATAAATACAAAATTGGAGAATGTTAATTTTATGTGAATTAATCCATTTTGTAAAAGCGACAAATTTTTCTTTGAAAATGTACACTTTAAGATTAAGTACAATGCTTTATATCATATACCATGTCTGTGTTCCGTGGTAAATTACATTTCCTTAAGCAGGAAGGATCCTCCTGAAATCCTAAATAAATCTTTTTGTCCTCTCATTCAATAGGTTAGATTTTTTCTGCTGTTTCAAAGTTAACATCTTACCACATTTTTGGCTGCCTATAGAAGGCTTGACTCTAGAATAAATTAATGGAGGGACATGTTGATCTTAGAAATTAAAGAGTCAAATAAAAATGGATTAATAAGGCCACTTTAATAAACAAGTGAAAATCTGTGTCAAACCACAAATAATTTGAGCTAAAAATGGGTCACAATGATTTACATATTTCAAGTTAATTTTCTTTTACTCCTCAATCATGACCTACATTTATGAAATTATTTTGTTAGTGTTTTCCTATTTGTTGATTGTTAAACCTTACGTGGTTTATATTTGATTTCTATTCATTGAGTTTAGTAGTCTAGAAAAAATAGTAGAAAAACAACAACTACAAAAATCTTGAAATTTTGAATAATGTGATGATACCTGAGAAGAAAGCTTATCTGTCCTTAGAGAATTAGGTGTAGTGTAATTCCAAACAATTCCAAATGCTCCACTTCTTTTACCTACTCTTTCTTCTCTCTTTGTACTAAAGCCACTCTTGTTTTTCCAAACCATGAATACGAGTACGTTCATTAAAATCTCATCTCCTTGTCTTTCAATGGAAGACCTGTAATCCCATCTCCATTTCTCTCATTGCTATTATACCATTTAATTGTTGAAGGACTTGGAATGAATACCTTAATTTCTCTGAATGAACTTTTTTTATTTATCATATATGATTTTTGAAAATGTAATAATGATGGATAATATTTATTGAATACTTACTATATGCTTCAGAGTATTCTTAGCCCTTTTTATACACTATTTGAACTATGTTTCACAACAATCCTATTCAGGAAGGCTACATAATATTTGCCAACACCATACAATTCAATGTAAGCAAACTGGGTAGAGCCATTTTCTTAACTTTCTGGCTATATATATTACTTTGTGCTGAAGGAGGAAAAAGGATATTATAGTAGAAACTACTGGTATCATATGGGAGAAAAAAATGTATTTCCTGAAGCTTACACATTGTGTGAAACACTGTATCTAATGTTCAATACCATAAAGATATCATCATCATAATCTTTAACATATAAGGAATACAAGACTCACAGAGAGTCTATATAATTTATAGCAGGTCAAAAAACAAGTATGTGGCAAGATAATTTTTCAAAACAACGTATGTTGTCTTTAATCCAGGCACATCATATTGTACTTTTTGGTCTCAAGCATTACTAGTTCATTGCAATTTTTGAGGAAGCAAATAATACATATACCACTGTTATGCATTATTTAATTTGTTTTTTGTATTGTTTTGTTTTTGTTAGATTGATGTAAAATACGTATTCAAATTTCACTGGAATAAATTTCTCTATTGCATTTCTGATACTTCATTTCAGATGGTGCAGGCCTGATCACAGTCAAAGAATGTATTGGAGGCCTTTTGAAATTTCTCTCCTGGCTAAAAGACAGTGGCAGTCAACAAAAGAACCATCTGTTGTGATGTCTTCAATGATGGTGGCTTAGGAGATATAAAAGTCTAAAGAGAATTTTGCAAGTTATGTCTTAGATAGTAAATAGGACTGAGATATAATTTTCAGATAAGAAGCTAAAAATATTTCTTAATCTTTCTTTGGAGTTTTGAAGATGGTTGGAAAGCTATAGGTACTAGAATATTATATACACAACTAAGAATATTGTCAATTTTAATATTACAAAAATTAGCATGAAGAATAAAATATGATTTCCTTAAATTTATAATGCTATTGATTTTAAGAGACTTTTTGAAAAGTCTGATATTTCAAGAATGTAAAAATAAATTTAACATTAGGTCAATTTAGAATCTTTGGAAGAGATCAAAATAAGATTGCTTTGTCTTTAATAAAAAGAGCACCCAAGGAGCAAATTTGAAAATGATAGTATGATGAGCTCTTTGAACCCTCTCCCTAGTGAAACAACCATAACTGATGAAAATTATTTAAGAAAACAAAATCTAAGTTCTGAAAATTGTCCTTAGAGCACACAGCAAATTAATAAAATCTTATTCAAGGAAATCTACTAAATCTTTGGTACAAGTGTCAAAGTCTATGCTACTTGAGCCATGACTTCCTCCTTTATTCCATTTCCCCATTCTACACACTATAGTGGAAAGCTCCATTCTTGTGGATTTGGCCAAAAAGATGGGACTTCCTAACATAAGCTAATGTATCTCCATCCCCAACTTACTAAATAAGGCCAGCAAAACCCTGAAACCAAAATATGACAATGGTATTATAAAATAAAAAGAAAACATATAGAACAATGGCCTTCTTAAGTATGGGCATAAAATTCTTTGACAAAAAAAATCAGTGAAGCAAACCTGGTAAAATGTAAAAATGGATATTTAGATATAGATACGTATAGATAAGATGACACAATGGGAAAGAATGTTAGATGGGTTTTCTACTTCAAAATTAATCAAACTAAATAACTATATTAACAAAATAAAGGAGGGGCACCAGGGTGGCTCAGTCAATTGGGTGGCTGCCTTTAGCTGGGGTCATGATCTCAAGGTCCTAGGATTGAGCCCCTTGTCATGTTTTCTGCTCAGTGGGGAGTCTGCTTCTCCCTCTATCCACTCTCCCACACTCATGCACACTCTCCCTCTCAAATAAATAAATAAAATCTTTAAAAATAAACAAATAAAGGAGAAAAATGAATATGCTCATCTTAATAAATAAAAAAGTGTTTGACAAATTCAGACAATAGGGGATTAACAAACTGTGATCTTTTTCACAAATAGAAATAAAGACTTCTGATATATTCAATAGAACGAACAAATTTCAAACAATATTTTAAGTAAAATTTCAGGCTGCAGAAGTGTACCCTCTATGATTTCATTTATATGAATTTCAGGAACAGGGATTATCTATGGTTATATAAATATGGAAATGGTTACCTACTTGTAGTATGAATTGAATAACAATATCACAAGGGTACTTTTCAGATAATGAAAATACTCTATATTTTGATTGGGATGGTGTTTATACAGGTATATATATTTTTAAAATTCATTAAAATGAATTTATGGCACATTTATGGCAAATAATTTAACTGTGGTAATATACCTTATTATAAGTAAAAGAATAAAGAAGGGAAAATAAGGGCAATAAAAGGTAAAATGTATCATGAAAATTTTTTTAATATAATCATTAACACCATAATTTCTTATGTGGTTATGCCATCATTTAACTGTCTCATTATTGGACATTTATCTTGCATCAAGTTTCCTGAGATATTAAATTACACTGTTATGTCTTTAAGACATAACTTCTGAGATTTAGTGTAGAGGGGTAGAACCCAGATGAGGAACAATGGTCTTGAAAAGTGGGGGAGGCACACATTATAGCTTGGGTCTGCTACAGAAGTATCTGTGATTGATGAAGCAAAGAGGAATTGGGTATAGAGCATCCCAGAAATTCATATGGAAATACTTCTTAGATTCTAAACAGTTTCTGGACTGCAAAAGTCCAGGAAAAAAATCTATGAAGTTCTTAGAGGCAGCAGCTGCTAGAAGGCTGAAAGCTAATGAAGACTCTATCTTTTTCCAGTGTTAGGAAGATACTAACCTTTTGGCTCAACAAGAATCCAGAGATTATAGTGGATACCCTGTTCTTTCCATGGAAACTCCATAAAAGCCATACAACTTGCAGTAAGAGCATGACATAAGAATAAACGCTATGCTTTAAGATTAAGGAAAAAAATAATGCAGACCCAACTTAATATAGCAAAAATTAGGCTTCTTCAGCAACAAGCTGCCTACCAGAACAAAGTAAAACATTTTTTAGAGAAAGAATACAGTAACCAGAATCTCAGCAACATGAATCACTTATAGTATCCAACATAGAAAACAGAAACAAAAAGATATTTAAAGAAACAGGAAAAAGTGACTGATATAAGTGATAAAATAGTTGATAGATGCATACCCTTAAATAATCTAGATATTGGAGTTAGCAGAAAATAATCTCAAAATAACTGTAGCTCACCAAGAGGAAAATATAGAAAATAGATGAAAAGATGAAGTACCTTAACATAGAATTATATAAAAAATTAAATCTCTATTTTAGAGCAGTAACATATAAAGAATTAGTAACTTATTGAATGGATTCAACAGAAGACCCAATGCACTAGAAAATACACTTAATCTGGGAGAAATAATAAGGATAAGAACACATGTATAAAAGTCCTAACAAGTGTAATAGGAATTCCAGAAGGAAAGGAAAGACACAGGGACAAAATCAGTATTTTAAGGAATAATGGAAGGACATTTATCTGAATGTTTATATTACTTTGTATTTCCTCCTTGCACGACTGTTCATTTGTGTTCTTTGTTCATTTTCTCAGTATTTTAGTATTTCCTTTTCCATATGCAAAGGTTATGTATTTTATTATCAATATTAGAGCATGCCTAGCCTCAGAAATGAATTGTAAATTGTAAATAACTTATCATGTCCTTTCATAAAATTTTCAAGACTCAAACTCATCTCAGAATGGTTTGTGAAAACTAAATATTCCTAAATAAGTTAGTCACAGTCACTCACATACTCTTCTTAAAAAAAGAAGAAGAAAAAAAGAATTATTTTATTTTAGCGAGAGAGCATAAATGGGAGGAGCAAAGAGTGAGAGAGTGAATCTAAGGCAGACTTCATGCTGAGCATGGAAATGGACACAGGGCTTGATCCAATGACACTGGAGTCACAGCCTGAGCCAAAACCAAGAGCTGGATGTTTAACCAACTGAGCCACCCAGGTGCCCCACTCACATACTTCTCTGAAAGTTAGGTACTATAGCTATATTGCAAGTACTATGATGCGATTTTTGTTTATTGATCTATTTCTTCTACTATAATCTGAGCTCTTCAACAGCTCTTTACTTGCAGGTTCTCTGTAAATCTTTCTTGGATGGATAGAAGAATAAGGCAAATATGTAGTAAAAATAGAATAAGAAGTTATGATTTACAGTTGGCACTAAAAGGAAACAGAAGGGAAGCAAAAGCTGCAGACTACAGTTTGGATATTCTCCATTATCCTGACAGTAAATTAGCTTTTCATTTGGATGTTACTTTCTTTCAGAAGAGTTTGATGCATTTTAAGTTGATGCAGCAGTGCATGTTATTAAAGCCAGGCATCATAAATTATTCCTTAAATCATTGAGTCTTGGGAAAATAGAAAGCCAATGAATCACATACCATTTGAACATTGATTTAGTTTCTGCATAAGCTTATGCTGGGTCTGGTATATGTGTTTGGCTCCAGCAGGTCTACATACTTTCTAATTTGCTTGAAAACTGCGTGAAAATATTCCCATGGCCCTCTTGTAAAATATGACAGCCTGACATTTTCTTTAATTATAAGACCTGATCTGTTTAATAGCATAAAATTGGCCTCCAACTTGACAGGCCTCCCCTTTAAAATCGATGGTTAGACTCTAGGGCACCAGCTTGGTCATCAAGATCAATATTAGAAAAAGTATAGCTTGTCGAGACCTCTCAGCCTTTTATTGATTCAAATGAGGAGCAGCTCCACAGATTGAATAATGATATTAGAGCTCTGATACAATGAACAGAAGCCTCTTACATTAATTTCAGTATAGGCAGATGAATCTGTGATAAACGATGCAAACATAATTATCCAAGAACTGTAGTTAGATAAAGCTGAATGCTTTCATATATGTTCATATATATATACATATATGTTTATATGTATATATATACGGGATATATAGGATACACACACACACACATACACATACACACACACACACATATATCTATTTAGGATACATTTCTTTATATTTATCAATAAGTGAACAAAATAAGAAAAATGTTACTTTGGTCTTATTAGAAATAAACAAAACAAAATAAAAAACACGAAAAAGACAAACCATAAGAGACTCCTAATCTCACAAAACAAACTGAGGGTTACTGGGGGGTGGGAGGGTAGGAAGAGAGTGGCTGGGTTATGGACATTGGGAAGGGTTTGTGCTATGGTGAATGCTGTGAAAGGTATAAGCGTGATGATTCACAGACCTGTACCCCTGGGGCAAATAATAATAATAATTAAAAAAAACACGAAAAATCCATCTCATTATCAAAGAATGGAAGGGAAATCATAATGAAAAATAAAAGAGAAAAATTACCATGAGAAGAAAATAATTCATTATTTCCTTTTGAATAATTTATTTATGTAAATAAAATTTGTTAAAGTTTTAGAAAGAACGTTTAACTAGAAATCAGTGATCTGCAATTCCAGTGCTAGCTAATTACATTATTACACAAGCACTAAACTTACATCAGCCTTGATTTCCACTTCTGTATGTGAAGAAATAGGAAGATACCATCTAAACATTATTTTAAAAACTAAAAAATAATAGTCTAATCTTACTTTTATATTTCATTAATAATTGAAATAAGTCTGTGCTGTTGTTTTATTTTCACTTCTAATTGAATGTTAAGGGAGGTAATAATGTAGGTTATATCAATGGAGAATGGGAAATTGAAGCCCAAACCATGAGACTATCCCATCATACTACACATGTATATTTAAAAAAAAAAATCAGAAACAGGAGTTGGTGATTCCTTTATACTTTTAAAAGTTTATGGATTTTGTACTTACCACTGAACTATATACTTAAAAGTGATTAAGATGGTGAATTCTATGTATTTTATCAGAATAAAAACTTTTCTTAATAGAGAAAGCTAAAGGTTTTAGTTTAGTTTATGTGTAAAAGCTAGAGAAATACATTTCAACAATTTGAATTTTAGAAAAATCACTTGGAAACACCTTCATATTGCTAGCTAATTACTACATCAACAATGATAGCTCATTGAGTGTCTATAACTTATTGGTCACAATGGTAGGTATTTTATTTCCTTTACTTCCTTTCCTTATATCATACTTAAGAGATTAGTATTTTTTCTTACATTTATATGTTTCATATATTTACTTTGTTTTTATGTTGTTGTGTGGATGCAGAATAGCCATCAAACCTAAGTATTCTACACATGAGAAAAATAAAACTCATATTTGCTTAGTAAATTCCTCAATGTCCATAAATAACAAATACTATAGCTTGACTTTAAATCATTTGTCTGACACTAAAATACAATCTTTTGACCGTGATAACAAAGCTTCATACCATGCTGTTTATCTTAAAGACCTAAAGTATAACTTTCCCCTATAAATTAGGCTACATAATTTCCTAGGAAAACATGGTAGCTTTGGATAAAACTTCAGCATTTGAGAAAACTGAAATTTCAGGTTTTCAATAATTCTTCCTCTTATTTCTAGAATTCTACCAAGATAAAGCACATTTAAACAAAAAACACAAACTACACAATTTTTTATTTCCTATTTGGAAAGCTAAAATGGCAGTGCTGACCACTACTAACATTACTGTAGATTTTAAGTTCACCACTTCACTTTACAGAAAGGAACATGTTTTTTCTCAGTTATCTGAAAGACTATATATAATAGGCCTACAGGTTGGACATTTTTAATATATCCCATCAATGAAAATTTGACTTAGAATTTATTTCCTTATTTCCATAAATTTTAAGCATCAATAACCCAGAAATTTTACCAACTCTCAAATTATTTTTCTTTCATTTAATTAAAACTTCACAAACTGCTAAATTCTGCTATTTGTGAAACTCTAACAGATGTTATTGAGTGCCTCCTGTGTTAGGAAAACATAAGAGGAACAGAGACTACCTGTTCTCTTCTAACACTTTAAATGTTACTGTGTGATCTATTCATGCATTCACTTACTTTTATTTCATAATTCATTTGGAGAAACAAAGCCCTGTTAAGGCAGCATTCCGACCTTTATTTTGTTTTTTTCTAAAGGTAACAGTTCGATTGCCCCTTGAGTCATGCACTTCTTTCATTCTGAAATGGTTATGGTTGGAATCATCTACTGAATCCAATTCCAGCACTATTCTTTAAAGTGGTTATTCTTTAGAGTTATTGAATGGGCGTGGAAAAGTCAAATAATATCTACAATATTATTAACTCATCCATGAGCTAATACATCTATTAGCAACCACTGCTTAGCATTATATCTCCAGTCTTTTCCACACCAAGATATTAGCCGCAGTCAGGTAAAGACATGACAACAGTAATAGGCAGTCAGAATCAATTCCTCAGTTTTTTCTCAGCAAAGGCCTTGTGAACAATATAAGGGAGGTGACCATGCTTTAGAAGAGGAGTTACTGATTCTTTGACAGCAAAACTGTGGCCAACAGTTTATCTATTCTAAGTGGACACCAAGGAATCTCTGGCTTAAAGGCACAACCCAGAAACCTACTTCAGAGTATCCTGCTCTGATGGTAATTGAGCTATTTTCCAAATCCAAGGTAGTTAAATCTAAGTTTAAAAACTTTATCATAAGTCAGCCGCAGTCAGGATTGTGATAGCACCCTGAAAATGTGAGTTACTCACAAAATAGTTCTTAAATTATTTTCAGAATTGAGAATGCCATTTTTGCAGGGAATTTGAAAATAGAATTAATTATTTATTTAAAGAAATGTGAATTTCTGTGTACCCTCAGCTAGTAAAGTGAGGTGAATTAATTTGTACATAAATTATATTAAACAAATTACTTCCCCTATTCAAAGTTTATTAAGAGAATGGCTTTTGATGGAAGAGTTCAGAGGTTATGGCAGGTATCTCTGGAATATGGGACTGTTCAAGGTAGGCTTGTCTAAGAAAGTCAGCTTAACAAAGCTTAACAGAGGCATTCGAGGGGTCCCCGGGTGGCTCAGTCATTAAGCATCTGCCTTCATCTCAGGTCATGATTCCAGCATCCTGGGATGGAGCATCGGGGCTCCCTGCTCAGCGGGAAGTCTGCTTCTCCTTCTCTCACTCCCCCTGCTTGTGTTCCCTCTCTCGCTGTCTCTCTCTGTCAAATAAATAAATAAAATCTTTAACAACAACAACAACAACAACAAAACAAAACAACAAAAAAAGAGGCATTCAATTATGGGGAAAGGACAGAAAGAGAAAGGGGACTATCTGTGTTGATACCGGCATTACCCTGGAAGAAACTTCTAAGGAACAAAAATAGATGAAAGCTGTGTTTAGGAGAAGGGGACATTTTAAGTCATTTATAGATATGCACAAATATACTGCTTTTAGAAAATATGGTGTTAGTAAAGAGTGAGAGGAACATTCAAAGAAGAACTTATTAAGATGGAGATGAGGGCGCCTGGGTGGCTCAGTGGGTTAAAGCCTCTGCCTTCGGCTCAGGTCATGATCTTAGGGTCCTGGGATCGAGGCCCATATCGGGCTCTCTGCTCGGCGGAGAGCCTGCTTCCCCCTCTCTCTCTCTGCCTGCCTCTCTGCCTACTTGTGATCTCTCTCGCTCTGTCAAAATAAATAAATTAAAAAAAAAAAAAGATGGAGATGAGTTGATATCTTAATTATAAACTTAGTCACCATGTTATTTTTCTCAAACTAAGTATCACTTATAGAAGTTTTGATACAATCACTAAGGAGATGTGCTCCATTCACAGAGCAGTAATCACTAGTGTTGATGAGTAATAAACACTTTGAACATAAATTAAGTACATTAATTAATTAAATACTGAAGTTTTCTTGCTAAAAAAATGAAGGATACATTTGGCATTAGTGGCATATAACTGAATTACAGAGGTGGTAGTTTGGGTCAAGATTTTCTTTTTCTTTCCTCCAATTTTAATCTCATGTGTCATTTCCTAACTTTGGCAGGGCACAAGGTAGATATAATTATGCTGCTATTTAATCATCTGTCCTAATTTGCATTAAATTGTTTTGAAGATAAATGTATTTCAAATTTATAATACTAATTAATAATTGTACAGTGATCCATCTGATTCTAAGTTTAGTATTTTATATTCTAACATTATTCAGAACACTTTATAGAGTCAAGTGCTTATAAAAATTATGAGTATACTAGACTATCTTAAATATATATATAACGCTTTTTAAAATTTAATATTTAAAATTAACTGTCATCTAAAATCAAACATTGAACAGCATATGGACTGTAAAAGGGCAATAGAGAACTGATTAATAAATATGTGAACTGTATTGGATGCAAAAATTATATGCTTCTTGTCACTGCAAAAATTACCATAACTGATAAATATTCCACAAGACTATTGTTGGTGAAGGTTATGGACAAGAAGGTGCCGTAGGTGCAGGTCTCTCTGCACATCAAGCTTGCTGCTACTCTGCACGTTCCTTGGAGCTGCCTACCAAGCCAAAGGCTACAACTCCCTGAAACCTCTGACAGAAGAGGAGGGGGAGGTGGAAGCTGAGGAAAAAAGAACCTGGATGCATGGAAACGGATTCTGAGAGAACTGGCAGAAGTCCAAAAGGACATCATGCTAAAGTGAGCCTGCCTTTCTCTGGAATGGCGTGGATGAATAAAGCTTTCTGTGTTGTGTGAAAAAATAAAACTTTAAAAATTTAAAAAATAAAACAAACTATTGTTATTTATATAATTTTGTGTTTTATATTCTAATAGCTATGAAATAACCTGGCAACTGCTACACACACACACACACACACACACACACACACACACACACACACACACACACTGATAAAATTTTAAAAATGCCCTCAATAGGGGCACCTAGGTGACTCAATCAGTTAATTAGCTGACTTGATTTTGGCTCAGGTCATGATCTCAGGGTCCTGGGATGGAGCCCCACATCAGGTTCCTCACTCATCAGGGAGTCTGCTTGTGAATTCTCTCTCTCCCTCTGCTTCTGCCCCTCCCCCACTCATGCTGTCTCTGTCTCTCGCTCTCTAAAATAAATACATTAAAAAATGGACTTAATCGAAAAAGACGTATCTACGTTTCTTAGTTCATACATTAATATATTCCCCAAAGGGATGCAAAGATGAATTTCCCAAAGTTGAATCTTACTTTTTATTCAATAAAGAAACTTTCTGCTTAAAGACATTTTTACTATATATTATAAGAATTCATTTATCATGTAATTTTAACTTTCCTTACATCCAAACAACCACCACCACCTTTTGCATCTCTTTCATAAATGTCTGTTTTTTGGGTTTCCTGAGATGGAGCATATTCATTTAACAATGTTGTTTGTCAGGTGCCTGGGTGGCTCAGTGGGTTAAAGCCTCTGCCTTCGGCTCAGGTCATGATCTCAGGGTCCTGGGATGGAGCATCACATCAGGCTCCCTGCTCAGCAGGGAGCCTGCTTCCTCCTCTCTCCTCTCTCTCTGCCTGCCTCTCTGCCTACTTGTGAGCTCTCTCTGTCAAATAAATAAATAAAATCTTTAAAAAAAATGTTTTGTCAGAAAACTTTTGAAGGCTTCATGAATATATATGTTTATAGCCTTGATTGTGGTAACAGCATCATGGATAGATGCATATGTCCAAACCCACCAAATTGTATACCTTAAAAATGTGCAATTTTATATATATAAATTATACCTCAGAAAAGCTATAAAATAAAATGAAATTTTGTTTATCATTCAGTTCAGGTCAACAACCCTTTAGTATGGGCCTGTTAGAGGAAACAAGCAGAGAGGGTCAAGTTTTAGGCTGATTTAAAGTCTTTTGCTTACAAAATCCAAATTCTGTGCCTCTTCAGGTACATTTTTTGTTGGCTGTACTTTTATTTCCTGTGCATGTGAAGGCTTTTATTTTTCTTTTGATTGCCTCATACTTGTGGTGTTGTTGAAAACTGCACAGTTTAAATAACATATTGTAACAACTTTGATATCAGCCTTTGTTGTTGTGGTGTTTGGGTTTTGTCTGGTTGGTTTTCTGGTCATACAATTGTTTTTATTTGTACTGCTTATTTATTTAGTACTTTCCTGGAATAATTCTGTGGATTTATTCCCTTCAGTGTATAACCATCAAGTTCTCTGCTATTCTACCTTTTTTTTTAAGTTCTTGTTTTCATTTTTATTTTTATTTATTATTATTATTACTTTAGATTTTATTTATTTATTTGACACAGAGAGGGAGATCAGAAGTAGGCAGAGAGGCAGGCAGAGAGAGGAGGAAGCAGGCTCCCCGCTGAGCGGGGAGCCCGATGTGGGCCTCGATCCCAGGACCCTGAGATCATGACCCGAGCCAAAGGCAGAGGCTTTAACCCACTGAACCACCCAGGTGCCCCTTGTTTTCATTTTTAAAACTGACTTTAGGTAGTCCATACTTGAGTCATTATAATTTGTTACTCAGTGAATGCTTAGATTTCCTTAAATGCCTTGTGTGAATGTCATCCACTCTTTGATAGGAACACTAGCTTATAAGACAGCCTTTGTACCTCTTGTTTGTTCAGGACCTCAAATGTCAGCCAGAAGTTAGTGACTGGTGCCTTCTTCCCTAGGTATTTCCTGGGCATACATACAACTTTAGGCATGTATGTAGTCTTTTATAAACACAGGGCAGGAAAATAGTAGAGTTTTCAAATATCCCTATGGTAGATTATTTTTTCTGGGATTCCTTTTATACTCATGAACATGCTTTTATTTGTACCAACTAAAATCACTTGTTTTAACCCCAACCAAATGTCAACCTCTTATTGATAGGAAAGCAACAACACCAAAGGATATTTCCCTGACATCAAGAGCAGGTACTTATTTCCATGGTGGTGGTTATTGTTGTTGTTGTTGGTAGTGGTGGTGGTGGTGGTGGTGGTGGTGTGTGTGTGTGTGTGTGTGTGTGTAAGGGGTGGAGTAGTAATCTAAGGAGCTGGGTGTGATGTCTCCAGGCCCACCCCTGGAGACAGCAGAGCCTCAGAGACTCCAGGTGCTAGAAAAGAATCCTTGGAGGACATGTTGAGCTCAGCTCCCAGGAACAGCAGTTACCTGGAGCACAGATGATGTCTGTGGGCTGCTATGCCTATTGCAGTAGATTTTCAGGAAGGACTGTAATGGCCATTAGCATGTTCTCAGCTGGGTTCAGGTACATCCAGGTATAACAGAGGTGGCATGAAAGACCAGAAAGTTGGATAAGAAAGCAATGTCCAGCTTCAGGACCTTGAAGAGGAGCAGCACTGAGAGACACTTTCAAGGGCAGCCTACTCCACTGCAAGGCTGCATACACTGAGGTCAGTGTTCAGAGAGCTGACCAGGACCTGTGCTGACCTTAATCCTGGGAATTGTGCAATTGGCCATGATGACCAGGGAGGCTGCTCCTGCAAAAACAAAACAAAACAAAACAAAACAAAAAAACAAAAAAAACCACTTCTGTGCCCAGTGGTTATTATTAAGTGTTGGGAAACTTCACATAGTTCAGAGCAGCACCTAGGATACCCCCACAGCTGACAAAAGCCAAGCCAGTAATGATATGCAGGGCTTCCAAAGTGGTTTGCTGTCCCCCGAAAACCTCTTTGCTGGGGTGGGAATTCTCCAGGGTCTCTCAGACTGTGAGAAATGTTCCTTTGAGCTCTGCCAGGGCTCCCCTGGGGCTAAACAGGGAAGGATCATCACTGACTATTGCTCCCGGCTTAAGCAAGCTTCTGGGAGCTGGTGGGCTATGGGCTGGGCTGTTTCCATCTTACTGGAAGTCGGAGCTGGGTCTTGGCCAGGTCACAGCCTTAGGCACTGGGGATGTTGCAAGAAGCTTGTTATTTTTCAGTAATGCCCGTGGAGTTGGCTTTTCCGACTGCACTTGAACTAAGTCAAATCAAATATCCACCATTCTTTGTGACTAGAGATCTCCCAGGAAGATGCTATTTTGGAAAAAATATTGTCTGTGCTTTGTAGATAGGGCTTTTCATAGACCTGTAGACTTGTAAACATGGTTGGACCTCTCTGTCATCTGTAATGCTGCTGGCCTTTGGGTACTGTGCCAATGAGCTGGGGATGGAGGGAGGGTGGGAATTGTCCCATTTTGAAACATCACAGACCCTACTGTCTTACTGAGGTTCCATAGTTTCTCTTGGATCAAGTTTTCAGGTAATTATGGAGCTTTGCCTAGTGGCCAGAATTCTGACATGGTTAATTCCCACCCTTGACCCTCGCCCCAGCCCATCTTCACTGCTTTATTGAGATGACAAATTCACTGAAACCCATAGTCTGTGATTCTAGAATTCAATGTCAGTATCTCTCTTTTGGACTCTCACTGTAAATTCAGTACCTCTTATCCTAGTAAGAATCATCTTAGGTAGATTTTTCTTTTCCTTTTGCGACTTCGATCTGTTTGACAACTCTTGAAACACCTTGCTATTTCTGATCTTAGTTCTAGATAAGTAATTTAATTCTTTAATCATCTCAATCCACATACCCCCATCTTTAGTTCTTTAATTCCTCACACATAGGTGCTCTTTCTTTGACTTCACTGGGAAGTCTTTCTTCATTTTGCCTTCCAGATTTAGTCTTATCTTGACCTACTACGCTTTTTCTCTTCACTGATTACTACCTTTCACTACTTTCTGCCCAACAAATATGTGTTAATATGGCAATTTTGTTTTTAACCTTTTAAGTTTTTTATATTTTTTTCTTTCCTATTTATAGGACTACTGTGCCTGTTCAAGGCATGACCATGTAGATTATTCTTGTGTTTTTTCCAGACTAAAAGTGTCAGATTCATTGAAAAGTTAGATATTAGGACTATAAAAGTTGGTTATAATAGGATTGTTCCCACCAACTCTTTAATCTTATAAGTCTGACATTTCCAGAAGCACCTTCCTGTCCATATAGGCAAATGGACAAATGGAAGTTAACCATCAGCTTTTCTTGTTCAAATATTGTAATGGTTTTAAAAACAACAGTAGCATTGATCCACTTTCAAAATCACAGCATGATTCAAAGTTTAAGTATTGCCACTTATTTGCATTCTTTATTCTCACCTGCCTTTTTCTTTGTATGAATAAATCTTCTGAACAGATGGTGGAAGATTATCAATAAAAGGCGTTGTTAGCCTCAGTGTGAATCCACTATGCTCAGTCAAAATGCATTGCTTAGCCACCTGCTCATTTATCACATTCAAAGCAACTCTTTTCTGTTTTAGGCACTTTCTGGTAGAACAGCTGAATTATTTTTTCTTATGGATTAATGAACAGAGAAGATATTCACTTTTCTGAGTAGCTACTTTTACAACACCCTGTATTTTTTTTAAAGATTTTTATTTATTCATTTGACACAGAGAGAGAGATTACAAGTAGGCAGAGAGGCAGGCAGAGAGAGAGGAGAGAGGAGGAAGCAGGCTCCCCGCTGAGCAGGGAGCCCGATGTGGGGCTCGATCCCAGGACCCTGGGATCATGACCTGAGCCGAAGGCAGCGGCTTTAACCCACTGAGCCACCCAGGCGCCCTACAACACCCTGTATTACCATACATTATATAATATATAGCTATAATTTATACAATTGTACACTTTAAATTTAATAACTTTTATTTTAATGAGTCATGTTGTTTATATTTCTCATGTTTGAAAGTTCATGTTTTTAGAATGTAAATGTTTGAAAAATAAAATCAGAAATTAATTTCTAACTAATATATAACAAAAAGTAGGCCAAAGGCAGCTAAAATAGATTCAGTTACTATAAGATATAACATGTTAAATGCAATTTATTAACTATTTAACTGTATGTGTTATGGACTGAATGTTTGTGGTCCCCTCCAAATTCTTTTATTTATTTATTTATTTATTTATTTATTTATTTATTTATTTATTTATTATTCTTTGCCCCAGGGGTACAGGTCTGTGAATCATCAGGCTTACATCTTTCACAGCATTCACCAAAGCACAAACCCTCCCCAATGTCCATAACCCATCCACCCTATCCCTACCCTCCCACCCCCCAGTAACCCTCAGTTTGTTTTGTGAGATTAGGAGTCTCTTATGGTTTGTCTCCTCCCCCATTCCATCTTATGCTGAAGGTCTAACTCCCAATGTGATAAGGCAGGACCTTTGGAAGCTAATGAGCTAGATTAGGTTATGAAGTGAAGCCTTCATGATGGGATTACAAAGAAAGACCATGTGAAAACCTAGTGAGAAGTTGACTATCTGTAAGCCAGGATCAAACCCCACCTTGGGCTCCCTGTTGAGTGGGGAGCCTTCTTCTCCATCTCCCTTTGTCCCTCCTCACTGGCTCCTGCTCTCTCTCTCTCTCTTAAATAAATAAATAAAAATTTGTGCTATGATAATAGCATCACATAAAAATTATATCAAATTATCAAAGTTACTAAATGCATAATGAACTGTAGTGAAACTAGGTGGAGAATCTCCACCAAGCCAGAATTTCATCAGTGATTATTGTAAGTCATGGTTAAATACAGAATTTAAGTATAAGAAGGTTCTATATTGTAGAGGAGAAATCGTCTCTGAAAAGCTTTTTAGAACTGTATCTTTTAGTTCTTTTGACTGAGAAATACTTAGTGACACTTTTGGAAATGGAGTCTCATCATCGCTTTCTAGCTGATGTCCAACAGCTAGAAAAGGAATCCATTTCTTCCCTGCTTTCCAGCCCCAAAATATGAATGATGCAATAACTCTTTCTGCAGAGAAAGTGAAATTTAAAAAAAAATGTCAACTTCATTATTACTTTATATATATGTATACACACACACACACACATATATATATATATATATATATATATATATATATATATATATATATATTTAACTTCATTACCACCAGAGCTCCTTGGTGAGGCTACACAAGGAATGTTTCTGGAAACTTTGAATGTTTTGAAGAGTCCTAGTGTTTATCCAATCATCTTCAAGGACTTTAAATTTCTGGTCACATATATCCACATAACTTTTAGAGAAAGTAGAGGAATGATGACCATTTGCTTTATAGTTGTAAGGATAAGCACTTACATTCAATCTATGTGATTTACAAGTCATGTTTTCTAAATTGGGCAAGTCTCTGTATCCTCAGCTTTAAAACAAGTACAATAATATTTATTGCTCTGGAATTTTGTGAGGATTAACTAAATAAGATACCAAGTACTTAATAAGTCTACAGTAAACAGGGATTTAGCTTTAAATATGAAGGACAATTAGTGTGGAATAATTGAAGATATCCAGTTTATTTTTATTAACTGTAACAGATTGCCATTATATAATTCTAGGTAAAGAAGTGATACCATCAAAATAGTGATTAGAAATCCACTTATAGTGCACCTGGGTGGCTCAGTGGGTTAAAGCCTCTGCCTTTGGCTTGGGTCATGATCTCAGAGTACTGGGATCGATGCCCACATCGGGCTCTCTGCTCAGCAGGGAGCCTGCTTCCTCCTCTCTGCCTGCCTCTCTGCCTACTTGTGATCTCTCTCTCTGTGCAAATAAATAAATAAAATTAAAAAAAAGAAAAGAAATCCACCTATATTTTAAAAGTACTTGATAGTGTAACTCCACGAGGAAACTGCAATCATACATATGAGAAAATGTTAGACACTAAGAAGCCAGGATGACTATAGCAAAAAAGCTATACCATTTATAACCATGAATCAGTTTTGTGAAAGCTAACTATGAGAAAACATATTTATTTAAAACTATAGTTTTCCATCAATTCATTCGTGACATGTAAAATTTTAAAAAAATAGTTCTGTTACAATGATTGACACTTTTTGAGAAATGCCCTTGAATATTTGGGAATTGAGAGGTAAGGTTGGTTCTGGCAGATTGAAAGGAGGGAGAAAGACTCTTCAGTGAGTCAAAGGAAGTTATGGCTAGGTACAAGAAGCTTAAAAAAAAGTCCCAGATAATTGAAGCAGAATGGCCATAATTTGGAGAGTGAATATATAGAATGAGACTGGAATATTTCAAAAGTTTCAAAATAAAGTCAGAACAAAATATTTTTAGTTGAGATATTGGTGCTTATCCAAATGAATGAATGTTTGTCAGTGAGTAAGAAGAGGAAAAAGATATTAAGTAGGTAACTAGCACTGTCTACCAACTAATCTCCCAATAATGTAATCTTCCTTCTAAAATAAACTGAGAATGTATGCAACATGTGTATGTGTTCCATGAATATCAGCAGAATAGAAAGAAAGGAGACTATTTCTTCCCAAGTCACATAACCTATTGCTAATTCATCCTAATTAATAGAAATACTGTGAAAATTTAAACACCTTTAATAGAAAATAAAAAATATAAAACACTAATCAGTCATAATTAATGGCAAAGAAATAGCTTGATATAATCATAGAGAAGAAACAACGTATATTGAATTACTATTAGATCAGATAATGTGTTAAGTGTTTTGGTATGTCTTACCCCACGATAACTCTGAGATCTTAATGTCATTATCTCCGTTATATAGATAGGAAACTGGGAATCAGAAAATAAGTTTTCTAAGAAAAAATATTAGTAAGTGGCAGATTTAAACATACAATCTACACTGAGTAAGTAAATTCAACTCTTTCATGATGCCTTCATGAAGACCTGGGAACCAAATACAGAACATCAAATACTGGTGAAGATCTTCTGTGCTCTGGAGGTTATCGATAAGGGTAAGTGATGTACACTTAGTTTGTTTTTCCAGGTTTTGTGTTCACAGACTAGTGAAATTATGACCTGTTAGTCCTTTAAACAATCCAGTTAAGGATTCTTATTATCGTAAGCATAATTTTTCAGAATAACAGCTCATTTTACTTAAGCAAGGGTGATTATGAAAATTGTTTTAATAGACCCTTTGAAATGAATTTACTGTTCATATAAACTGTAAATCTTGACAGGCATAGAGACACAGTTCTTCTATCCTCTGTAGATAATGAAACTTGGAAATGACATTACACTAATCAAAACAGAACTACATTAAAGCTGTAGTCATCATCTATGGTGATTATGAAGTGTGATAAATGACAATCAAGCAAATTATGTACCTTCAAATTGGCACACAAAAGCAATGAGATCAATTACCTGATCGTAGAGAGCTCAAAATGATACCAAATACTGTGATAAGAGCCTAATTCAAAGGTTATCATTTAAAAGAGGTCCAATTACTACATCTTTTTAATATCAATAGATGAACATCATGATGAAATCACATCATTTTTAGAACCACAAAACCATTTGAACATCTAGAAAGCTTCTTTCAGAGATGATCAGAGTTGACTTGTAATTGGCTAAATTTCAGTGATTGTCCTAAATGGTTGGCTCCAGATATACTTTAATGATATTATAATTTTGTAAAAAAAATACAAAACTGTTTATATATACCAATTTGCTTTTATATATTCCACCCCCTAATAACCTATAATCATTTGGCTTATTTGCTTATGTACATTTTTGCTTATGCTTGGATGTCAGTAAGAAAATATACAAAGAAAACAGATTTTTCCTCCTCATCTTACCATGTGAGCATAGACATGTGCAGCATAGTGATGACAAAACACACTGAATATACTAAAGTGAAGAGGAGGATAAAGGCCCTGAGTAAAGAGTATCAAATGAGAAGAGAGTATCAAAATAACTCATCCCCTCTTCCTCTTCTTCCTTCTCCCTTTCTTCTTCCTGCACCTTTTCTTTTCCTTTCTCTTCCTTCCTATCTCTTTTCCTCCCCCCACATACCCCCCTTATCTTCTTTACATTTATAATTGATAGCAATATATTTCCCTTTATCTGTTGCAGAGATTAAAATTGTTGTTAAAAGAAAAATGATTTTCTGATGTATTATAAAGCTTTATTTTCATTACTTTGCAGTAAGTATATATTGTCAAAGTAGAGAGAATCGCATAATGATATAATCTATTCACCATCATTCTTTCAGAGTAAATTTAAATTTTTTCAGAGTAATTCTTGGACATTGAGTCATATAAGCACAGTTCTATTTTAATGTGTTGGTCTTCCATAGTCACATATAATCCCCTTGTAGTGGGAAAAATTAATTGAACAATATAATTTGGATGAGCAATATCTCCAAGGATGGGAATTTCTCGACTTAACTGTAAGATGTTGGTCTTTGTGAAAAATGAGAGGAAGGGACATTTGAGAAATCGGGAAAAAGCCATGTAAGTAGAACTTAACATAGAAGGTATTATTTTTCCTGGATAAAGTTAACCTACTTTTTAAAAAAACTTCCTAAACACTCTTTAAAAACCTCAAAGCCATCTCTATAACTTCTGCTCAGTTTCCAGAATACAAATTGAATATTTTATCTTTAAAAATACTTAATCAAGTACATAAAAGAGAATAAAATGCAAATGTCAGCTAACTCAGTCGCCTAAGTATTCTACTTAGGATATCCATACTTTTTACATAGTTTCTGCTTTAGTTTCCAATGAAAGAGAACTGATCACCAACCCCGTCTCTGATGACAGCCTTTTAAATATTTAAAGGCTGTTATCGTATATTCCCAAAGCTTGCCTTTCCAGACAATACATAAATTCCTTTAAAATTTAAAAATTTTTTAAAGAGATGTCTTTGATATATTCTGAGTTCAGAAACCAGCCTTAATAAGGTTCTAGAAAATTATAAAAATTTACAGCTTTTTAAGATTTGTAAATTTTGATAATATGGTTTCTTTTTTAAATAGTCCAAAAGAAGTATCACATTTTATTTTAGAGGAATTAGTATACATCTTTTCATATGCCATAGATAGTAAGAATTTTTTATATTTTATCTAAAAGGATTTATTATTTCATTTGCTTGAACATATGGATCAAGATGTGCTGTAAGATAATTTTATGGATTGTTTCATTCATAAGAATATTCATAATCAAGAATCAATATAGGGTTCTTATAGAAGAGATTTGTAAATATTAGGCTTATTTTGTTCTTATGTTTGATATTATTTATTCACCTAAAATTTTAAGGATTCTGAAAGCATTGATAGCCTTTCAAATGTAAAGTAATTCCAGAAGGTTAAATCAGTTTAAATAACATTTTAAAGGTTAAGTCTTTTACAGCACCCATGAGGTAGACTAATAAACATGTCACTTGACTTCTCTTCATATATCTTGGAAATATAAGACAACTCTCAGGTGAATAGCTCCACTATAGTATGTGAAATTCAAATACTGCAGAAGCAGGCCTTACCTCACTCCCAGCATTTCTATTTCTGTAGGTTTACTCCCTTAGCAACGTAGCACAGTGAATTAGAAATGAAAGAACAGGGTCTCCTGGGTGGCTCAGTTGGTTAAGCAACTGCCTTTGGCTCAGGTCATGACCCCAGCGTCCTGGGATCAAGTCCAAAATTGGGCTCCTAGCTCGGCAGGGAGCCTGCTTCTCTCTGCCTCTGCCTGCCACTCTGCTTGTGCTCTCTCTCGTGCGTGGTCTTGTTCTCGCTCTCGCTCTCTCTGACAAATACATAAAATCTTAAAAAAAGAAAAAAAAAAGAAATGAAAGAACAAAGATCTTGAATAGTGGGGCCGGATAGAATGAATTTGGAAAAGTTGTATTTAGGAGAGCAGAACTGAAATAGAGCAAGAATTTCCTTCCTTTATTTTATAACAGAAGATTTTTTTCCCAAATCTGCTCCTTTCAGATAGTTTTATTAGAAGATGGGAAGGAGTGGTGATTATATTAAAGGTAAATGGAAAAATATTAAGATTGTAATACCCTGTTTTCTCTGTTTTTCATATGTATCTTATATCATGATGTGCCCCCACTCTCTGTCCTACCACAGTATACAGCTATTTCCTAAATTCTAGCTTTCAATTAATAATACAAAACAAAGTCATCTTCAATTCTTTGTATGTTTTTCTTTATTTTCAATACACATCTCTACCCAACTCTCTGCTTATTTAAATCTTCCAGATCCAGTAACCGGGCCTTTCTTTGGTGAATGTCCCACTTGAATTTAATGGTTCCCTAACTCCGTAGACATAAAAACGAGGGCACGCATGCACATATGAGACACTGTTTCTTTCTCCTTGGCATCCCAAAAGCACCCTGCTGCACACAGCTACCTCTTGGTTGACGGGAAGAGTCGGGTGAGAAGGAGAAAAGCTCCAAGAATCATAATTATTGTTTTGAAGTAGAGATTTTTTTAAAGCCTGTAGGAAATGAAATAACTTAATTGGCAGGTTTTAATTCCCCTAAACCTTTCCCCTAGTAGAAATGCAAGAACAAGATTATGTTATTTATAGAAAATAAACTGTATTTAAAATATCTTATCTGTTGTATTTGACTCCACAATGCAAGTCTGAGAACCTATTATATGCCTACCTGGAAGACTAAAAAAAGCGCAAAAAGAACCTTATATTTATTTTCCACATTCATATTTCTATTGTATCACATATGATTTTCTAGATTTTCTAAAGTAACTACAAAAATGTTATATTTTATAAAAGTTTATAAAATAAATAGGGATTCATGAAAAGAGATTCAAGTAAAAAGTATTTGAAATAACAATCTTAACTTGCTAGATTTATAGAAAAATGAACCAAAAACCGAGACAAGAAGTGTTCTTACTCAAATCTAAGAAATGGTAATGCTTTCCTTTTTGATATCTATATCTAAATCCATCTACTTACCTACATACCTCTCTACTCTTCAGCAGCATGTGTTCAAAGTGGAGTAAAAGAAAACTGAAGATGAGTTCATTACCATATATTTATGAAAAAGTGACACTTTATTTAGTAATTGCATCTTATTGTGGATTAACTATAGACAATATGGATTTTCAAGCTAAAGTGTTAATATTGCCTTTTAGAGAGTGACAATAAACATGTATTGAGTGCATATTATGAACACAAGACTGCATTAACTTTGGTGATGCTAAGATTAATACACTATAGCCCCTTTCTCAATCAGCTAAATCTTGTGTGGAAAATAGGCATATAATTAGCTAACTAGAAATTATTAAGGAATTATCCTATAGTAGTCATAGCATCATATAAAATATAAGTGTGTTTATATATATTAGTATATCTATACTTTATATATAATTACGTGTGTATATTCACCAATAATCTGTAATATGAAAACAATTGATCTAAAAATATTTATGGAAAGAAGCTGAAATCAAGGTCTTAACCAGGCTACTGGAATGCAAAGTAAATAAGGAAAATTTTCAAAATTAGAGCCATAGGCCTGGTACTAAAGATATAATTATTTGGACAGCATAAAAGTGTTTAACATTTTACTTATAAATAATTAAAATAAATTTGTTAAGACAGAATTCTACACATGTTCAAATACAATCTGCTTTGGGTGTGTGTGTGTATGTATGATTTATGTTGTCACTTGTTGATAATATTGCTCTAGAATTTAGACAGAACTCAAATTCTAATAAGTTCAATAAACTATTGTGCCTCTAGTAGGTGATTAATCTGGTAATAAGTGCTAGACTGACAAGGACTAGGAAATCTTTTAAAAAGATTATGATGCACTTTAAATCTTGGAATACAGGGCGCCTGGGTGGCTCAGGTCATGATCCCAGGGTCCTGGGATCGAGGCCCACATCGGGCTCTCTACTCGGCAGGCAGCCTGCTTCCTCCTCTCTCTCTGCCTGCCTCTCTGCCTACTTGTAATCTGTCTCTCTGTGTCAAATGAATAAATAAAATCTTAAAAAAAAAAATCTTGGAATACAGAGTTAATTGCTAGCATGCAGACACACTTATTTATATTAGTTTTATTATCTCAGTAATATTACTATTATGCTAAAATTTATTTTGAAGATCACATGCATATGTGTGAAGAAAGAGAATTGCATTGCATACATGCACAAATATGCTATAGATGTCTAAAGCAGCCTTGAAAATTTAATCTACTCCCCTGTATTCCTATGAGGCATGCTTCTCTTAAATCATTCTAGATGAAAATATCAGTTACCTTTTTAAAATATCTCTTAATAATTCCAAAATTTAACATTCATTTTCTCCAAACACACACATGCATGCACACGCACACACACACACACACACACAGTTGAACCTAAATCACTTGTTTCCCTTCTTAGAATGGAAGCCTAAAAAAGAAAGGCTACAATTTTCTATACTATAACATTTTGCTTCGTCTAGAAATATCATGAATGTGATACTTGCACTGCTTAGCATAATGTTAGTCACAAACTAGAATTTTTTTTCTAGTGTGGGGCCTTACTGTATAGTAAAATGCTATGGACTAAATCTAGTCATGGACTAATTTTATTCATTGAATATGACAATATTCATATATTCCTGAGAAATTGAATTCAATCTTATGAGAGTTATGTCAGGAAATTGGTAGAATATGAATTTTCTAACATCTTATCCCCAAAGAACAGGAATTTTAACAATCACTCACAGGTAAAAATGCCTTTGTGAAAGTCTACTAGTCCAGCAAAAATGTTGCAACACACTGCTGGAAGGAACACAACAACAACAAAAACAACAAAAACTCAAACAAATAAAAAACAAAAACAAAACACTGGGATTAGTGCACTGAAGAAGGAAAGAGGGACAGTTTCACTATATACCTGTATTATCCCTCCCTCAAGACAACCCATCTCAGTGCCAAGAGAGACTTTCTTGGCCCATGACCTCTAACATGGTGGGAAATGCCAGCATGAGAGTGAACACACAGTTTTTCCAGCTATGAAACCCATTTCTTTCTTGCCCCTTCCATAATATTCAGATGTGCTGCACAACTAGGGGAAGGGAGGGGTGGGAGAACAGCAGCCAGGGCTCTCAGAGGGCATCAAAGGGAAAGGAATCCTACTAACCACTAGGCAAACTCCATTGGGAAGTCTGTCCATGATGTCACTAGGCATACCTAACCTGTGCACCCCCTCAATAGGACCAAAGACACTCCCAACACTTGGTGTACTCACTCACACAAAAGGAAGGAAGGAAGGAAGGAAGGAAGGAAGGAAGGAAGGAAGGAAGGAAGGAAGGAGGGAGGGAGGGAGGGAGGGAGAAA
>LNAC01001102.1:203316-285167 GCA_002007465.1 Ailurus styani
AAGGAAGGAAGGAAGGAAGGAAGGAAGGAGGGAGGGAGGGAGAAAAGAAGGAAAGAAGGAAGGAAGGAAGGAAGGAAGGAAGGAAGGAAGGAAGGAAGGAAGGAAGGAAGGAAGGAGAAAAGAAGGAAGGAAGGAAGGAAGGAAGGAAGGAAGGAAGGAAGGAAGGAAGGAAGGAAGGAAGGAGGGAGGGAGGAAGGAAGGAAGGAAGGAAGGAGGAAAGGAGGGAAGTTAGTTAGTTTTGGAGGGTCCATCTTCTTTACCCTAATTTAAACCCCAAGAGAAAATATATCCTCTTATCTTCCATATTTATTTTCCCAATGCTTAGCTCAAAGCCTAAAATAGAGTAGGCACAACAAATACATTTTGCATGTAGATTAAAAATGGTATAGATGTTCTTTATTTTTTTAATTAACATATACAACTAAAGAAAATTATAAACTTTTAAAAATATCTGATTTGAAAAAAATATATCTGATTTGGTAGAGGGTATTATACTAAGTGTAATAAGTCAGAGAAAGATAAATACAGTCATTTCACTCATGCAGAATTTAAGAAACAAAACAAACAAGCTAAAGGAAAAAAACAGAGAAAGAGAGGAAAACTAAGAAACATATTCTTAACTACAGAGGACAAACTGATGGTTACCAAAGGAAAGGTGGATGGGGGGTGATTCATATAAAGTAGTGTACTTGTGATAAGCACTGGGTGCTGCATGGAAGTGTTAAATGACTATATTGCACACCTTAAATTAATTAATATTAATATTACACTATAATATTACACTGTAATTAATATTAATATTACACTGTATGCTAACTAACTGGAATTTAAATTAAAAAAAGATAACTGACTTGGTGTTTGTTTCTTTTCTTTTCTTTTCTTTTTTTTTTTTGGAACAGATTTTAAGGAACAGACATATTATGCATTGTTGCCTGGAAACAGAGAGGTATCTTCCCTTTTATTTTCATGAGCCAGATATTTAAGCCATAAAATCCACCCTCTGTACTTTCTTATGAAAACATTGAGCTATGAATAATTACTGACAACACACACTTTCGTGCAAAATATGTGCCTTCAATTGGGCATAGGCATCACAAAAAAAAAATTAAACATCATCATGGAGATTAAAGGAATAACACTTGAAAATGTTTAAACCAATACTATAAATAATCAATAAACTTTAAAAATACTAGATAATAACATAAATTTATTTAATATTAAGATCCTTTTGAAGTTTACTGAGGTATAAAAATCTCACAGGAAGGAATAGTTTAATGACAACCATATCAGTTCAATGCAGTACAAAGCTGCCCCAACAAGCGAGTTAAACTAATTTCCAAATGTCAAGCATGTCCCTTTAAATTGGTTCATTAACTCACTTTTGGAGAGCAGTGTCAAGAACTAGGAGTTACTGGCATTCCTCATTAGCAGATCTCCTGGACAGGGTAAATAGCTTTGGACGGAATTAGATTGATTAGTCTGCCTTAGAATTCATTGCAGCATACCAAACTCCCACTGTTTTTCCTCTGGTGGATAAGAGTGAAACATTTCCAGCAATCTAGGTTCCTAATGAGAACCAGAATGTGTCTCAACCAATCAACAAACTGAAGTTCACTAGCTGAGACACATATGTATTTTGGTGTGAGTTCCAGTCCTGATTTTAGCAACAATAAAAGTACTTTTTTTTAAATGCATAGAAGGAAGCAGTTAGTGTAATAGGTTCAATAAAAAAGATAAATACAACTAAGATAGAAAAGCACTAAGAGGAAATATTGAAATAAAAAAGTATTAAATTGCTAACTGTTAATGTGGCAGGAATATAGTATTTGGGGAGATGAGTGTTTGTAGAATAATATTTAATCACCTGAATTCTTCACTAGAATATATTGATGTTATCATTTGCCATTGTAACTAAAGCCCTGATCTTTCTTTGAAAGAGTTGAGACAAGATTGGAATGGAATCTAAATTACAAGGGAGTTGTTTATTACTTTGACAGGAACTCACTAACATCAAGAATATGGTAAAATTAGTGAAAGTGACACATGCGACATGCTTTTTGGTATATCTTCAAGGTACATCTGAGTAATATGTATTTAAGATAGATTACTATGTAGAATTGTATTAATTAATGGTCATAAGTGAATACTTCTTAACTTTGAGGTACTTACAAGCTAGGATGACTATGTATAAGATACATAAGCTCTTACCTTTTCATCTTGTAAAATGGGCATAACAATGCTATTGTGATATGGCTGTTTTAAAAATTAATGAAGGCAAGATATACGAAGCACATATTAAAGCATTTTTGACACAGGTATTCAATGTTGTAGTCCTTCATCATCATTATTATCATCACCATCATCTCTATTCTATACCATACTTGCATTCAAAAACACAATATTTTAGAATAATTTATTTAAAAAGTCTCTAAATTCATGTAAAGTATCTTAATTTCTAGGAAATGTGCCACAGTGAGGGAAACAATGAATTTTGGAATTGGACAAATTGGTTTTCATATTCATTGTTTTTAGACTGGTATTTAATCCCCTCTATTTTCATCACTGTATCTGTTAAACATGTGTAATTCATGAGGTTATTGTAAATTAATTACATTAAGTGAAAGCTTGTGCCTTGTGTTAATACCTAGTGAGCACATAATGAGTATTATATTTAATTGCACCCTATACCTTTCAAGTACTTTAATCTTATAATAATCGATTTTCATGCTACAAAAGGAAACACTGACACTATGTGATCAGACAATTTGTGAATTAATACTGGAGCCAACCAGATTCCTGAGTCTGAGCATAAAGTATTGCCTTCTATTATTGTGTAAAAACAACTTATATGAAATATTACATATCTGAACCCATGTTCAAGCCCACAACTGTCTCTATGAAAAACTGACCTCAATAATCTTAACTTCCTTTCTTTCTTAATCATTTATGGATTTATCTGAGTCTGCATTCTGGTGTAGTAATCCATGGACTTTTTGTAAAACCTTTCTTGATAAATGCTTCTGTAGAGGAAAATAGTCAATTTTAAGCTTTGTATCCATTGCAGTCCCTAAAATTCCTTTTTGTAAAAAACATTAAGTCACTCTGCTACATGCTGGTTTTGGAGAATCTATATTTAAAATAGGAATCAAAGAAACCAAACTTCCTGTTAGTTATACATCAGTCCTTCCTCTGAATAGAGAAGTTGTAAATACGGTTCTTCACTGCAAATAACAAAATGCTATGTATTTGAAATGAGAGGGTAAAAAAGGAAAAATGTCTTGTCTCGTCATGAACTACAAACACAATGTTCCAGAAAGAAAGCAACAGTCAGCACAATTCAAGAAATAAAACAACAGGCTATCACAACTTTTTATATACCAGTTTGGTGCTGATATAGTGAGCAAGGTTTCTAGAAGGACCATTCCAGACACAGAGAGGCTTAATGGTGTGAGTACATGGATTGTGGAGAACAGATGTAGCATCAAAGCACAGGACAAGACTATGAAAAATATAGACATCAAGGCAGAAAAAATATAAAGCTAGAGTAGGAGTATTCAAATGCTATGAGTGCAGTACACGAAAGGAACAAAAATCCTAGTGATTATTTCAGAATACAGAAAATACAGCTGGTTAATAACTATATGGAAAACATCTCACTTATTATTATTATTATTTTTAAAGATTTTATTTATTTATTTCACAGAGGGAGAGAGATCACAAGGAGGCAGAGAGGCAGGCAGAGAGAGAAAGAGAAGCAGGCTCCCCGCTGAGCAAGGAGCCCGATGCGGGCCTGGATCCCAGGCCCCTGAGATCATGACCTGAGCCGAAAGCAGAGGCTTTAACCCACTGAGCCACGCAGGCGCCCTATTATTATTTTTTTAATGAAACTCTCCCTCTCTGATTTCTCCCCCTTTGGATTTCACTCCCTTCCCCTATGATCCTCCATGTTATTCCTTATGTTCCACATATGAGTGAAATCATATGATAATTGTCTTTCTCTGTTTGACTTACTTAATATGATCCCCTCCAGTTCCAACCATGTTGATGCAAATGGTGGGGATTCATCCTTTCTGATGGCTGAGAAATATTCTTTGCATCTATGTACCACATTTTCTTTATCCATTCATCTTTTGAAGGGCATGTCACTCCTTCCACAGTTTGGCTATTGTGGACATTGCTGCTATGAACATTGGGGTGCATGTGCCCCTTCTTTTCATTATGTCTATATCTTTGGACTAAAACCCGGTATTGCAATTGCTGGGTTGTAAGGTTGGTCTATTTATTTTTATTTTTATTTTATTGTTACTGAGTTTTATTTATTATTATTATTATTATTATTATTATTTGCCCCAAGGGTACAGGTCTGTGAATCATCAGGCTTACACCTTTCACAGCACTCACCATAGCACAAACCCTCCCCAATGTCCATAACCCATCCACCCTATCCCTAACCTCCCACTCCCCAGTAACCCTCAGTTTGTTTTGTGATAAGGTAGCTCTATTTTTAACCATAAGAAATTGTGGACCCTAAGAAACAATCTGGGTGTTTCAGAAAGGAGGAGGGGGGGGAGGGGGTAACACGGTGATAGATATTGAGGAAGGATGGCTATTGAAGGATATTGATGAAGGCTGTGATGAGAACTGGGTGTCACACTTAACTAATAAATCATTGAACACTGTATCAAGGACTAATTATGTACTATACAGTGGCTAACTGAATGTAATAAAAAATAAATAAAATGCAAAATCAATATGATAAAAAAAATGAAAGTCTCCTAGGATACAGAGACTGCATCTAATTCAAGTCCTCTCTTTGCAGCACCTAGGACAACACAATGCATGCTATTCCATTTAAAAGACTAGAGAAGACTTTCAAAATGATTACATGTTTGATGCTGTAACAAATGAAGTCCTTCATACTTTATTCATAAAAGTTTAAACAGGTAGATGAAGCTGGAAAACAATAGAATATATGTGTAAATTTTTTTTAAAGTTTGTATCATTTATTCTAGCAATTATAGTTCTTTGCCTCTTTTTTTGGGCAATAATCTAATTATAAAACAACTGTGTGCAAAGATCTTGATTATAGGGCTCTTTCTTTATCAGAAGATATTAGAAATATCTAAAGAATTTTAAAAAGAGAATGACTAATATATCATGCAACTTGATAGAAATCAAAAATTTCATAGGAAGCACTTTTATTTTTTAGCACAAGTACAATTACTACTGCTACCTTTGGCATACTACTAGATATTTAATGAGCAGTTAAAATTCTTCATTCTTTAAAAAATATATATTTAATATTTCATATAATTCTCATAACATCCTCATAAGTTTCATTTCACAGATAAGTAAAAGTAACTTACCCAGCAGTCACAAAGCAAATGGTGGAGATGATTTTTCAATCTACACAATTAAATTATTTTAAATGATTTCTGGAAAGATGGAGATGCTGGCCAAAATTCAAATTGGTGAATTTGAATTCACTGATCATTTACTGATTCACTGATCATTCAATCATTAAATGTTTTCTTATTTCAATACATAAATGTGTTTTGTTATGGGCTTTTGTGATTTTGAGACTTGTGAAATCTAAATAAAAATTTAAAAATTTTAGCGCATTGAATTTTTTACTATGTGTTAATTAAAGATATTGCAACTGTATACAATAAATATTTTAAGTTTGAAATAAAATAAACATTCTACCTGTCTTTGTCAAGATTCAGAATAAAACAAATAGTATACTCAATGAAATAATTGAAGAAAGTTAAATCATGGACTATTTAAGAAGGTGTGAGCAGTGTTTTTGTTTTGTTTTTAAGAGAAACAAGCAAGGATGAAAAAGGATCCAAGGGCTGGTAAAAGTTTGGAGCTCGTTACACTCAAAGGCTTGAAGGCAAGGGAAGGAGGCAGTTACCGAAACACAGAAAGAATAGATAAAGCTCTGAGTGAGTAGCAAGAAATCAGTGCTTCTTGGTAGAGGAACAAAACCAATCTACAGCAGCTTAGTAAAGATAGAAGTAGAAGAATAGATGCCCACAAATTCACACTTTTCCCCCCACTTTTCCATGGTGTTACCTCACAAGAAACCCAGTGGGCCAAAGAATTCCTTGGATGGAATTCATAATGTCAGCTTTCTAGAGCAAGAGCAGGTCAGAGAAGACTAGACTGAAATAGCCTATGCAGATTATTTGCAATATTGCTGCAATTATTCCACTTTCTAAATCTATGACCTTTCAATGTCACTTTGCTTCATCTACTATTAAGAGGATGGGCCTTGTGGTTTTTTTTGTTGTTGTTGTTGTTGTTTGCTGTTGTTTTGGTGTCAAATAGAATGTAGAAGTGATACTGTGCCAGTTCTGAGCCTAAGCCTCAAGAGGCTTTTCATGTGTATTTGTTATTTTTGCATCCTGCTCAGCCCCCATGTGTGCAAGCACATAGTAACTGCTGGGTAAAGACAGGACATGTGGGCAAAGCAGAGCAGGCTTAGTTAGTCCAGTCAGGATCTAAGTTATGTCAGTCCAGTCAAAAGCTGTAAATCTAACTACCAATACATAGCTGCCACAGTTGCTTGAAGAACCCAGCTAACCTGTAAACTCATGAGCAATAATAAATGGTTATTATTCTAAGTGACTTAGTTTTGAGTCACTAATAACTAATTATTATAATATCCTCATTAGTGTCTTTAACTATTAAAAAATATTTATTTAATAGTTCTGTGTTATGAGCAAGTATTGTGCTAAGCACTGCACTGAACGAATGATTAAATATGAACATATAAATGTAAGTAAAAGACAGAGTATTTTAAACATACAAAAGAGAAAAAAACTGATTTAGGGAGTTGAGAGAGACATTTAAAGAAGATTATAAAAATTGTAAAAAAGTATGAAAATGAAAGACGCTTGTTGAATTTTAGGTTGTCGACTAACTTGGCTTTTCCAGAAAGTCCATGAAATGGAGTAGTATTTCATGAAACTAGTAGTCTTAATGATTTTTTCCTACGCATGATATATTAATAAATAATTTATTACTAAGGCATATACATAAATCTACAGATATACATTCATGTTTAAGTTTATTTCTTAAGAAAAAAAACCTAGATGTTTGCATAATTTGTACTTTTACATTATGTATTATTTATATATATTATTTTTTTAGAAGAGAGAGAGAGCAAGAAGGGAAAGGGGCAGAGGGAGAGAGAGAGACAGAATTTTATTTATTTATTTATTTATTTTTTTAATTTTATTTTTATTATTTGCCCAAGGGGTACAGGTCTGTGAATCATCAGGCTTACATCTTTCACATCATTCACCAAAGCACAAATCCTCCCCAATGTCCATAACCCATCCACCCTATCCCTACCCTCCCACCCCCAAGTAACCCTCAGTTTGTTTTATGAGATTAGAAGTCTCTTATGGTTTGTCTCCTTCCCCATCCCATCTTGTTTCATTATTTTTCCCTCCCTACCCCCCACAACCCCCCACCCTGCCCCTCAAGTTCCTCATATCAGAGAGATCATATGATAATTGTCTTTCTCTGATTGACTTATTTCGCTCAGCATAATACCCTCCAGTTCCATCCATGTCGTTGCGAATGGCAAGATTTCGTTTCTTTTGATAGCTGCATAATATTCCATTGTATATATATACCACATCTTCTTTATCCATTCATCTGTTGATGGACATCTAGGTTCTTTCCATAGTTTGGCTATTGTGGACATTGCTGCTATAAACATTCGGGTGCACGTGCTCCTGAGGAACACTACCTTTGTGGAGAGACAGAATTTTAAACAGGCTCCATGCCCAGCAGGGAGCCCAACACAAGGATTGATCTCATGACCCTGAGATCATGATCTGAGCCAAAAATCAAAAGTTGGATGCTTAACTGACTAAGCCACTCAGGAGCCCCTATAAAATATTTATAATATTTTGATGTACTATGATTTATTTCTAACTGATTGTGAAAATTATTAGTATTACTCTTAGTAATATCTACTAATAATACATAATGTTTATTGAACATTGCTAGCCCTGTGCTAAGTGTTTTGAAGGGATTTTTTTTTTGTTACTTGAGATACGGTATTTTTTCCACTTACTGGTATGACAAATGAGGTGTAGAGAGATATGTAACTTTTTCCAGGTATCACAGATAAGAAGTGGTTAACTGGCATTAGAATACTCATTCATACACACAATATATATATTCAACTGAATTATATATAGTAGTTTTTACTTACATACTAAACTCTAGATGACAATTGCTACTTCACTATTATGAAGTCATAAAAAAGTAAAGCACCATTATTTTTATCTCCATAGTACTTCTATTCAATTAATTTAACAGATATTAATTGAACATTTACTATATGGTATGCATTTAAAATTTAAACTGTACGAGCCTGAGGTTTATTGCCCTTAAATAAGGACTTCTCAAAAAATGTGCAGAAACAAGACAGAATCTTAATCTCTTGCCCACTTGCATTATTAGAAGCTGATTCCGCAGGAATTAAACTATGAAATTAAGAAATGAGACAAAACAAATATCTTTCCTAAATTCAACACCTACTAAATTCACAATTCTGTCTTCTGTTAAAAAGAAATAAGTAATTTAATATTCAAAAATCTTAAACATTTCAGACAAGTGAGAACAAATTTACATGAGTTTCTGAGATTAATTTTTTTACCATAATATCATAAATTCAAACTAGGAATGTGTTTTAAGAGAAATATAATGCCATACAATTAAGATAATGCATACAGAAGCTAGAATTATTATTTCTAAATTCTTAAGACTTCAGACATAAGTGGCTAAAGTAGCACTGTCTGTGATGATGGAAATAGTCAATATCTACACTGTTCAATAAGATAGCCAGTAGCCATATGGGCTATTGAGAAGTTGAGTATGGGTAATCTTACTGAAGAATTATATTATTTTATTTTAATTATTTTAAAAGTAAACATAAATAACTATATGTAGCTAGTTGTCAACAAAGTAATAGAGAATCAATTCTGATATGTAGTGTGCTTCTCTTTCCCAAGTTTCCAAGAAGCAAAGTTTTTTTTATACCACTCAATAGAAAAAACAATAAAAATGATAAAAATGTATATACCTTGTATGCTTTGAGGTTGATTTGACTATTCCAAAAATCATAAAGCAAAAGTAGAATTAGATTTTTAATAAATCTAATGTGGTTGCTTTTCAAATTCAATCATGTTTATAAGTTACAGTAAATAGAATAATACAGAGAACAAATCAGAAGCTTCTCAATTATGTTAAATTTCCTCAAAAAAAGGTATCAAAATAGATTTTCATACCAGAAGATACAGAGAAGTTTGGGAACAATTTATTTCTATAGCACGGATGTGTAACATCTTTGCTAGGAAAGAGCAAAATTTATTTTCTCATTTAGATCTATGCTAGCTTCAGTATGAATCAGGAGAGAGACAAACACCAGGAAGAAGTATAAATCAATAATTTTCATTTCCCAAGAAAAATGGTTCTGTACAAATAAAGCTGACTCCTACATTTGGGATACACAAGAGAAGCAATTCTAGTGTTCAACAATATTCAACATATTATTTAAGTGAACTGGCATTTTGTGTTGAGAATCATCTACAAGGCGATAAAAAAATTTATAACATTTACTTTTCTTCTAGACTTTAATGCACACAAATGTGTTTGGTGAATAAAATCACATAGGTGATAGCTTCTGGGGATCATCCCTCCTCAAAATTCCAGGACTCAACAGCTCTGACTACTGGTTCCCCTTACATCTTGAGACCTTTTTCTTTCTACAATATTCTTAGCTGTAAAGGTAAAGATATCTTCATGGAATAGTCACTTCCATTTATATTGTGTAAATTTAAATCTTTTAGACATGCTTTCAATGTCTATTTTAGACATCTAACATATACTTTACTCTCTCAATGTAAATTACCTAATTTGATTTCAACTGGAAATTTTATAAGGGATATCTTCTTCAAATGTTTTAAATTGCTTTCTCTTAAAAAGTCAATAATAGGAACATAATCAATGATAACTTTAATACTAGGATATATTCCTGCTGATATTACTTTGACTTTTAACTGGCTTGTGTTGACAATTAAATATTTATATTATTGAATGTGATATAAATAGGTCTATCTCTATCTATACATATATACATATATAATGCATATCTATCTATGTCTGTATATATCTATATCTACATCTTTATATAAAAGACTTGAACAATTTCTATGGTCTCATTGAAATGGAATAAGTGCGTTATTTAAGCAAGGTTAATATTTCCTTTGAAGTAAGTCACATGGTACAGATTATTTTTTTAAGTTTGTGTGTTTTTCACCATAGTTTCTGTATTATATAATAAAATATATCTGAATGAAAGGAAAGAAATTATTTGAAACCAAACTTAGTTGAAGTATAACTAAATAAAAAATAGTGTTGGCATATTGCATGGAGCACTGGGTGTGGTGCATAATCAATGAATCTTGGGTCACTGAAAAAATAAAATAAAAAAATAAAAAAATAATGTTGGGATGCTTGTGTGTCTGAGTCAGTTAAGCATCCTACTCTTGATCTCAGCTCAGGTCTTGATCTCAGGGTTGTGATTTCAAGTCCCATAGTGAGCTCCACAGTAAGCATGGAGCCTACTTTAAAAAAAAAAGAAAGAAAGAAAGAAAGAAAAGAAAAGAAAAAAGAAAATTAAAGAAAAATAAAAATTAGAAAAAATATTTCTTTGAGATTAAAAGAGAAGTTTGCATTAGATATCTGTTTGTAAGTTCTTAATGGCAAAAATTCTAAGTAACTTGAATCAGTAAATTGTGGTTTGCACTTTAAAAAAGTGAAATTACTGTTTGTGTAAACAGGTTCTCATAGATTACACCAAACACAATTATACAGGTAGCACAGGTAAGTGTTTACAGTCCGAACCAACTTACCCGAGATTGAAATGTTAGTTTTGTGAACTTGGAAAATATACTTAGGTTCTCTGTCCCTCATGTTTGTTATGTATAAATGGACTAATAATAATGCCTACATTATGAATTTGGAAAGAGAATTAGTAAGTTTTCATGTATAAATCCTGGAGGATGACTGAAAAGTGTAAGTAATATATATTTTGTGATAGCTTTAAGACCTAACCACAGAGTCTTTGATACAACTCTGTTCAATGGGGCTTAACTTTCTTCCACTTGTGTGAGCTGTTCCTTAGTGACTTGGTTCTAACAACAGAATGTGGTGAAAGATATTGAGGGTGACTTCCAACGGTCATAAAAGATATTGACTCTTTCTCTCTTTTATCACTCTGTGCAGGAAAAGCTGCCGCTATACCATTAGGACACTAAAGCAAGACTAAGGAAAAGTCTATAAGGCTTCCACCAACTGTCTATAAAGACTTGAGATCTTGGTGCAGTCACTGTAGAAAAGAGAAAGGATGTTCCTCAAAAAGTTAAAAATAGAACTACCTTATGATCCAACCTTTCCACTACTGGGTATTTACCCAACAAATACAAGAACACTATTTCCAAGGGATACATGGACCCCTGTGTTTACGGCAGTATTATTTACTGTAGCCAAGATACGGGTGGCCCAAGTGTCCATTGACTGATGAATGGATAAAGAAGATAAAGTACGTATATATAATGAAATATCATTCAGATTTCAGGAATGAAATCTTGCCATTTGCAATGACATGGATGAAGCTAGAGTATAACACTAAGAAATAAGTCAGAGAAAGACAAATACCATATGCTTTCACTCATATGTGGAATTTAAGAAACAAAACAAGCAAAGGTAAAAAAAATAGGAGAGAGAGAGAAAAAAACTGAGTAACAAATTTTAAACTATAGACAATAAACTGATGGTTACCAGAGGGGAAGGGGTGAAGGGAAAAAGTAAATAGGTGATGGGGATTAAAAGTACACTTTTCTTAATGAGCAAGCACAGGTGATGTTTGAAAGTGTTGATTCACTATATTGTACACCTGAGACTAAGATAAAACTGTATATATGTAAACTAATTAGAATTAAAATAAAAACTAAAACAAAACAAAACAAACAAAAAACGTGAGGTCACTAGCTGATATGAGCTATCTTGGAAGTATCTCTTAGCAATCCTCAGTCCTAGCCAACACCTATAGATAGCTTCATGAGAAACACTTTGTCAGAAATACCAAAGTCTCTCCCAACCAAATGCCATAAGAAACTGTGAGATAATAAATATATGCTGTTTTAGTCTGCTAATCCTTGTGGTGATTTGTTACCCCAAATTAGCTAAGTAATATAAGTGTTAGTTATTATTATTACAGTCTACGCTGCACTTAAAACATTATTTTTAAAATGTATAAATTTTGTTACTGTTTATTTTCCCATCACATAAACAAAACTGCTTCTAGTGTTTTATGACAAGTGAAAAGTAGAACTAACATTTGTTAGTATGAAAACATTAATATAAAACAATAAGTATGTTATTTTGTTTATCAGTTATTTATCAAAATTAAAACAAATAGAAAAGGCATTTTTTCCTTTAATGATTTACATTATTTTAGCAAGTACTTAATTGCTCCCAGTTCAGAATTCATGTCAGAGTAAATTAACTTTTTTTGTTTTTGTTTGGGTTACAAATCATCATGAAGAGGAACACTCCAGAAAGTTACAGACTTCATCTTATGTTTTTAGTACACACAAGGCTGCGTGACTTTAATCTTATGGGTATGACAGGGGTGGAGGGGTGGGGGGCTGAGGGGCTGAAGGGTTCTTATCTTCATGTTTGGAATGCTCCTTTTTGTTTTGTTTTTGTTTTTTAAATGAAGCGGACATAGAAAGTGTGCTCAGGGCAGAAATAGAGCAAATGCTTTGAGGTTTTGCCAATTCATTTTGTTTGACCTTGGTGAATATTAAAGTATAACTTCCCCTGGATCCTAGCGGCTGGGCCCACAAAGGTTAAAAGTTGAAAATGTCCTTATCATTTCCCTAAATTAATTTTTTTAATATCCTAAGATACAAATTAACTTTATTGTAATATAAAATGTTGTTATAGAACAACTTAAGCCACTGTCGAAATGGAGAATATAAAACTAGGTAAATTCAGCTAGTTTCTGTTCTCATTCATCTATTCATGGAGCAAACATTTATCACGTTCCAAGCAAGTTCTACCCACTGAAGATGTAATGGTGAGGAAGACAAACATGATTCTTTGCCTCTCAGAGCTTATAGTCTAGAAGAGTATGTTGATAACAACTTTGATTGTCATCTTAATGATACACAAAAACTTTTATTAGATCACTGCCAATATGTTACATATGAAAATACACTGTGAGGAGTCCCTGTCTCACAGAGGTAATACATCGCATAGGATACAGCTGAAATAGTTGTATTGGTACCAGCTTTCAGATTGGGTTTGAGTTTAGTATTATTTCATTTTAAATATACGAAAGAAAGTTTATATGCATATTATTAGGAATGTTGAGAGAGACTCTCTGCCCCTAAATTCTTATTGTATTTCTACCTTAATTCATGAAATCTTATTAATAAAACAAGCAAAAAAACTTATGCTACAAAAAGATGAATCTTGATAGATGTGAGGAGAGGTCTTATGTAGACTTATATTTACAATCAAGAGAAAAGACTGACTGACATATTTAGAGTACTAGCCCTGATAGAAGGAAGGAGAAGCCATAGATCAAGGACACTTGGTTCCTGATGGGCTAAGGCAGGTCTCCATTGTTAATCCCTGTGCTAAGAAAGTGCTGAAAAAACGTATTTGATTCAAATTTTTCAGAATAGAAAAATGGGAAGGAGATTTGTGCTAATATAGAAAAACTGTATAGACTAATTTGGAAGAACTGTTTTAAAAACCTACTCATATTGATAAAATGTTTAAAATACCCACCCTAATGTGTTATCAATACTACTTACATAGTAAAAAGGGAACACTCCTGCATTGTTGGCAGGAATGTAGATTGATGCAGTCACTATGAAAACCAGTATGGAAGATTCCCCAAAAAATAAAAATAGAAGTACCTTACAACCCAGTAAATCCATTTCTGGGTATTTACCCAAATAAAATAAAAATAAAAACAATAATTTAAAAAGCTATGTGCAGGGCGCCTGGGTGGCTCAGTGGGTTAAAGCCTCTGCTTTCGGCTCAGGTCATGATCTCAGCGTCCTGGGATCGAGGCCCGCATCGGGCTCTCTGCTCAGCAGGGAGCCTGCTTCCTCCTCTCTCTCTGCCTGCCTCTCTGCCTACTTGTGATCTCTCTCTCTGTCAAATAAATAAATAAAATCTTAAAAAAAAATAAAAACCAAAATCTTCCTTTAAAAAAAAAAAAAAAGCTATGTGCACCCCCACTTTCATAGCATTATTATCAACAATAACCAAGATATGAAACTAACTTAAGTGTCCATGGATATATGAATGAATAAAGATGTGGTATATATACACAATGGAATATTTCTCAGCTATCAAAAGAAGAAAATCTTGCCATTCAGGACAATAAGGAGGGACCTAGAGAGTATTATGCTAAGTGAAATAAGTCAGATAAAGAAAGATCATATGATTTCTCTTATATGTGGAATCTAAAAAAGAAAACAAATGAGCAAACAAACAACAAACAGAAACAGACTCATAACTACAGAGAACTGCTAGTGCCCAGAGAGGATGGGGTGGGGTTGGGGCATGAGTGAAATAGGTGAAGGAGATTAAGAAGTACAAATTTCCAGTTATAAAATAAATAAGTTATAGGGGTGCCTGGGTGGCTCAGGTGGCTAGACGTCCAACTCTTAATTTTAGCTCAGCTCCTGGGTTTGAGCCCTGCATCAGGCTCCATGCTCAGTGCAGAGTCTTCTTGGGATTCTCACTCTCCCTCTCCATCTGCCCCTCTCCCCACTCGTGCATGCATTCTCTCCCTCTCTCTCTCAAATAAATAAATAAATCTTTAAAAAGTAAAATAAATAAGTTATAGTAATGAAAAGTACAACATAGGAAATACATTCAATAAAGTTATAATAACTTTGGATGATGACAGAAGGTAACTACATTTATTGTGAACTTATGGTGAACATTTTGTAAAATATATAATTGTTGAACCACTATGTTATATACCAGAAACTAATAAAATATTTTATGTCAACTATACTTCAATTTTTTTTAAAGAATTTAAAAAACCCCTAGTTATAGAAATATATTGCTAAATAAACACATTTCAAAGCATAATATAAAAATATGAGACATATCATTTGGACTCCTGTTAGAGAAGGGGTGGAATTAGCATGAGTGCTGAAGTAAAGGAATAATAAGTAAATAGATTGAGAGAGACATAGACCAACCTTAAACAGTTTTATGTACTGCTCACCTACAACACCCAAGCATTTATTTATCAAGTCTGTCTTTTTTTTATTTCTTGCCAGAAAAAGAGCTTGATATTTCAAAAGAAAAACAGTTAACTACCCAATTCAGACAATCATATATTATCATTTATAGAAAATGGAGACTTCTATGAGAATTAGTTTGCTCATTTTATGTTTCATTCTTGCATGATTGTTTTGCTCTAAGAAACATGTTTATGAAAAATAGTCCTCCCATAGGAATTATCTTATTATTTATTAGTCTTATAATTTATTAGTTTTATGATATATGTACACTTATATCGTAGATGTATTTATATTTCAAAGAGTATACTCTTTTAGATAGACTAGTAGGTTTTAGTATCAAAAGGAATTATGCTGTTGTAAGTTACATCAATACCTTTGTGAGTATGAGGGTATCTCTGCATCTACAAGAATACCCTTATTCTTAGTATTAGAAAGGTAAAAAGGGCTTCAGAAATGCCTTTTCTGCCAAACACACAATGCAAGATCCTTTCTCATTTGCAAATATGTATGTTTAGAAGAAAAACTGTTCTATAAGCAGTTTCGTGTTATATACCAAGGGACAAACAGATCAGCTCTTTTAAGTACATTATTTTTCAGGTAACTTTTGTATTAATAATTTGCTTTTCTTTTTCCTCACAAAAAAGGTGGAAAAGGATATAATATTTCAGGTTTATATCATTAAATTATTATTTAAAGTGATAAAATTTAGCATAAACAGAATGTAGGAGATGATTATTAGTTAGTCTATTTAAAAACAAAAAAAATGAGGGAGACAAATGGGTTTAACAAAGGACATTAAATAAGTCTCTAGCAGATATGGAAATAAAACTACAGCACTAGGCAGCTCGCTGGTGCTCAACATCCCGGTGCCTTGGCACTTCGACAGGATGATTAACTTTGACAGGTTAAATTAACACAAACATAAAACAGAGGAAATCTATTCTTGCTTGTCTCTCTGCCAGGAAATACAAGCCTGTAATTGCTGTGATCCAGCTCTTCAACATAAACCGGCCAAATGCTTACATCAAGAGATTGATTTTGCAGAGCAAGACTCTACTCTGATTTTAGGGTCATTGGAGATTAGTAGCTTTTTCACAACACAGTTTTCTCTTAAATTCTATCCAGGTTAAATGTAGGTGCAAGTAAATGTCATGGCCAGTCTAAACATATGAATTAGAAAAGCATGAGACCGATGCTGTAGAAGGAATAAGCTGACTACACTAAAAGCCTTTATTTTTATCCATGTACTTTGTCCCCCTTAGGAAAACTGGGTAGATCTACTCTAACTTTGTTCAAAAATATATTTGATACACATTGATCCAGTTATTCCCCATTGATTATTCATACTATAAGATATATTTTGGTTTCCACATTAAAGATACTATGACTTTTCTCTCCTTTACATAAAATACAAGGAAATAAACTCCTAGCAAGTGGCACTGTCTTCAAGGCAAATAATGGAGGGAATAATGATGATATTCTTTCAGTATTTTGTAATGGCCTACTTTAATAATTTTCAGTTATCCTGAAAACAGTCTCATTAAACTGATTGTGATCCTTGAAAATTATTAAAATATATTGGCAGCTTTGATTTGCTTATTCCTGGCTTTTCTAGATCCTTCAACTTCTTGGCTCTACTTTTTAGTCTTTGGTATCAGCTTCTCAACACCTTTTTAAACTCAAATAACTGTTCTTCTGAGTTTGTTGCACTATTCTAAACATTTCATATACATAATGTCTTTTAACCTCAAAATAACTCTCAGTTGAGGAAATTGAAGGTCAGAAGGATTAAAGAACTTGCCTTGAGACCAAATAGCTAGAAAATAACAGAGGAAAGATTTAAACCTGGAATTTGTCAGACACCTTAGCTAAATGAGAATTATTGCTGCTGTGTATACACACATGTTCTTAGTTCAACTTGCACCCATATAGGAATGGGTCCTTTAGATTAGAGAGATTTTGACTAGGGAAACCATATCCATCTGTGGGAGGTATGTTTTAGATATAAAAAAAATGCTAAAATTTAAAGCAAAAACAACTACAGATAAATACTTGCTCTGGGTAGGAGCAGAGTGGGAACAAGTGGCCTTTCAGTTGTATGGAAGTACACTTCTTAAAGAGTTTCTGAAAAAATGCAAATATAAATCCTGGAAAATTAGACTTCAGGCTTCTATGAAATATAAAAACACTGGAGTGATGTGTGTTTGTGTTTGTGAGAGAAAATGAGAATCTGGAGCTCACAGCTGAGTCCAGACACATTAGAATGTTAAACAAATGAGATTCAATGAAATGGATGCTAATTCTTTTATTAATGTTTTCCATTTATTTTATGAGCAGCTGATAGTTGTTTTATGTCCTTTCATCAAAAAGAAGATGGAGCTTATTTAAATGTTTTAATTGTTGGGGTGAAAAAGATTTGCTTTTATCAGATCAATATTGCTTTGGCTAAATATCAATTAAAATGACAAGGCTTCTACCACTGAACGAAGGAAGTTTAATTAAATTCCATTCTCTAGTTTCATAATGAGAAAAAGGTCAGTGTTTGTTATATTTTTGAAATGCGCATGGATTGTAACTTAGAAATCAAAAGTGTGTGTTTAGAAAGAATGAATTTTACATTGCACAAAATGAAAGATAGAAGATGATGTTTTCTATTTCCTATTCTACATATTTTAAGAATATTTTCATCATTTACTTCTGCTTTATCTTAAAAAAAACAAATAAATTCAAGTAGCTATTTCTTGTATTGTTAGAATGAGTTGGAAATTTGGTTTATCTATGAATAACCTTATCAATGGGGGAATTCTATTGTCAGTACCCAATACCTTACTTCAGGTCTCAATCATCTCGAAGACTATTCCGATCCTTGTTTTTTGGTTTCTTGTTATCTGAGTCACGTCCTCCATTCTTCATAATGATACCAAGTGAGATATTCTAGGATTGAAATATTTTCCAATAACTCCCAGACCTATTATAAGCCTTCTATTATTATCCTTTACGTACAGGATAAATCTCAGTTGTTCCTTAGTATTAAAAACAAAACCCTTTTTAATCTGCCTTTTATCCCTCATCCTAGATGTTCCACACAGAACTAACTTCAGTTCCCTGAAAATATTGTGTGGCTCTTGTTTTTGTTCTTATTTGCAGTTGCCTATGTTACTCTGTTTCTCTGCTGAAATGCCTCGTCTCATCACAAAGTATTATTATTCATTCATCAGGAGACTGCTCAAACATCATCTCTTTTTTGAACTTATTTTCATACTTCACCTACTTGCACCTTCCTCTGTCCAAAGACAGTAACTGATTATCTGTTCTTGTGCATCACATTTTATATCATGAAATGCATTACACTATATTATGACGATCTCTTTATGTATTTGTTTCCAACACTAAAATTCAAATTCAGTAATGTATAGTATTCAATAGTAGACTTGTATTCATCTTTCTATCACTTATGCCAAACTTAGAGCCTTAGTTTAAAGTAGACAATAGCTGCTTACAGAACAAATGAGATTTTACCATTATTTTAAAGCTTACTTTATTTAAAGTAATAAAATGTAATAAGGTAGTAAATTGTATTATAGAGGGAAAAAGCAAAAAGTACCATTGTCCTAATGGATGATTTGTTTTGCAAGATATAAGTATTTGAAATCAGATCCAATTGGGTGGGAATAAGCAAGTTAGCAAAACTCCACCTAAATTGCTAAAATTTACAATACGAAGTCAAGCAGGGATTTTTAACTTTAGGAAAGGAGAGCCCTTCAAGCAAGGCACCAAATATTTCAATCTTTCTTTTCTTTCTTTTTTTTCCTTTCTTTTTCTTTTTCTCTTTTTTCTTTCTTTCTTTCTTTCTTTCTTTCTTTCTTTCTTTCTTTCTTTCTTTCTTTCTTTCTTTTCCTTCCTTCCTTTCCTTCCTTCCTTCCTTCCTTCCTTCCTTCCTTCCTTCCTTCCTTCCTTCCTTCCTTCCTTCCTTCCTTTCTCTCTCTCTCTCTCTTTCTTTCTTTCTTTCTTTCTTTCTTGTCTATTTATTTGTCAGAGAAATAGCACAAGCAGGGAGAGCAGCAGAGGCAGAGGAAGAAGCAGGCTTCCTGCTGAGAAGGGAGCTGGACTGTGGGCTCCATCCTAGGACCCTAGGATCATGACATGAGCCTAAAGCAGATGTTTAACCGACTGTGCCACCAGGCACCCCTCAACCTTCTTTCTGCAAACTTCAACACCTCTGATCATTTGGCCTGAGCTTCAATCATTCCAATTTTCTGACATGTTGTCTTTCTTAGTTTTATTGGCCTTATGCACTAAGCCAAGTAATTAGAATGCCAAATAATAGGGCCATGGTCCAATATTAATTTTCAAAATTATTATCCACTTGCCAGTGGCAAAAGCACTGATAACAATAACAAATCTATGCTTCTCCTTGCTAAACATCCATTAAAATAAATAATTCAGTGAAAATCATATTTGGACTCAGTTCTACAAAATGCACCAATTTTTCCCCATTTTTAGAGTTGCATGAAAGAAAAACAATTTTTTCTTCAATATTACTCTCACTCCAAATTACTAAGTTGTTTTCTCTATCTATACACACTACTCTTCCAAGTACTCCCCAAATCAATATTTTTATTTGTTTTTAATTCCTTTGGAAATGCCAAAGTCAGTGTATTATTTTATTTTTATTTATTTTTTATTTTTTTCAGTGTATCATGTTAATTCACTGAGCATATTGAGTTTTAAGTGTTTATGTTAATTCATTTAAGGTCGTTAAATCCATTCATTCAGGGGATTTTGCTTCTTTTGTCTATTTTAGTAGTTAACATTAATAATCTTTGCAAATAAAGTTTCCTAAGTTTTTACCACAGTAAGGTTTTGTATAAATATACAGTTAACTGAAGATAAATTTTTCAAACAATAATATTATCTATAATGTCATATTAAAATTAAATATTTACAAAGAAGAGAAGTTAATATTTATTTTCCAGGAAAGTCAACAATGGCAAATTTCTTTTGTTAAAAAGAAATCCAAAAGCCCAAAATAGTGTCACTTAGACCAAATTCCCAAACTGGGGCTTAATACCTAATCTAATTCCAGTTTCAATTTCCGCCAAAAATGTAGTTTTAAGAGATCAGTCAGAAATTTTTTAATCTTTGACAAATGCCACATGGACCCTCTCCATCCCCCAAAGGAAGATGAGGTAATCTACATGATAAGACCCTTTGCCCCCTGCCCCAAACCCCCACCTCTCCACCCCCAAGCCTTGACTGCAACAATCCTATTTTTTTCCTAATAACTTTTTCCCCACTCTCTTATAAAAACTTTTCATTCTGTGCAACCTCTCAGAGAACCCTTCGGTGTGCTGCATGAGTGTTGCCCAATTCATGAATCATTTAATAAAACCAATTAAATCTTTAAAATTTATTTGTTTGAATTTTTGTTATTCAACACATTGTACTATAGAAATTGTCCTCGAACAATATGTTACATTATATCCACACTAAGAATAATTTCTTAGCTTATGAAGCAGAAATTTAAAAAAAAGTAATAGAGAAGGTTTCTAAAGTTATAGGAATATATTCTTTAAGAACTTCTAAATTCTTAAACACTTCATAAAGGTAGGTTTCCCCAAACTATATGGCATTAAATAAAATCCATCATCTTTAAGCTGGATCACTGTGAAGTAGGCCAAGTGTCGTCTTCCTCTATTTCTGCTTTTGTTTTTGGAATTTCCTCTGCTCCAGTGTCCAGTGAATTCTCACCATTGCCCCCAAAATATAGCACCTCACAAAATCATCTATTCAACTGTGGCCAAACTTATTTAACTCCATGTTTCTCATAGTACTTCTATTTATAGATTAGATACTATAGATGGTTTTATCTTAAAATTACTTTTAATCAATTTCAATAAAATGAGAAGATATTTAAATGTAAAACAAGCTATTTAAAAAGTTGAACAATGTGCAAATATATTTTGCAAATAAATTATTAACCTATTTTAAATTCTATTTTAGGAAAATAAGCAGGAATAATTAAATAATATCTTTATATGTGAAATTTGGAATAATCAATGTTTTTTATTGTCCATTGTTGGAGAAATAGATATCAACTAAGCAAGAGTTATGCTATATCTAAAACTGGAGACTGTAGTTAGAGTACATTTTTATTTAAATATATGACTGAAATTTTTGCCTTACAATTCCTGCATTCTCCAAGAGAAAGCTCAGTATGAATCTCGCAGCAAAAGACAATTAGAGCCATAAACAGAATATTAAATAAGGGGTAAATATACATCCATTAGGTGATTTAGTTTATTCTGTTTACCTCAAATACGTAGAGACTTATTGCTTTGGATAAGAACTAAAGTAGCCTTTGGCTACTTTCCATAAGGTAAGTGACATAAAATAATTGTCTTTTTTCTTCTTTATTCCCTTAAAGCAAGATTTTTAAATTATCCTTATATTTGTACAATTTCCTTAGCTATTTTAGTGTAATTTGCATATATCCTTATCAAAATTAATTTCCTGGAAAAATTAGATAAATATCTTTAGAACATACTAAGTTGTACCACATGCAACATATTTATATTAGTCTAAGATTTATGAACTTTGTTTTTGATTATAAATAATATTTGCAGACAGTAAAGTTTAATTGGCACACATAATTCTTGACCGTTAGACATCATGCAGCTTTTTAGAAAGTTATTCCTGTTCTTCATGGTAAAGGTAAGAAACTGAGATGTTAAGGTAAGCATCAGCAGTTATGCTTGCTAGTGATGTCATTACATGGAAAAATATTACATGAAAATAGAAGATACATAAAGCCACCTTATGTATCTGCCTATCCTGAAAATTATCTCCTAGTTTTCAGAAATCCAAATTATTAACATATGTTTCCACAAGTCTTCTTATGATTATAGGACTTTTTTTTACTGATTGAATTAGGATCACATGAGTTCACGTATTTTATGTTATCAGACTCAGATCATTTAATAAAATACATCTAGGATGGGGAGAAAAAGGAGATATAATACATGAATTCATCATCCTTCCTTCCTTTGTAATGCATTTCACTTTCAGAAGTGTTGATTCAGAAACTACAGTAAAGTAGCTCTGTGCAAAAAAACAAGTACAAGCCACTAACTACTATTACCTCAACTGCCTCAAAATCTATATGAACAAACCCATAAATAACTTAAAGTAATAGAAATCAATTTAAACACTACATCAAAACTAACAATGCATTGTATGGTGACTAACATAATATTAAAAAAAATCAGTTTAATATTTTTTAGTTAAAAGAGGGACTCCAAAAAATATAGCAGAGTGGAACTTGGTTGTATCTTAACAGAATTCAAAAAAATTGGTATAAACTTCACTTGATATTCATTTATGGCACTGACATTCATATACATGTATGGGACATGAAAAACTGCAAAAAAGAAAAGAAGGAAAACAAAACAAAGTAGAGGATTATAAGGGATACTTTTTTGCTCCAGAAGATAAGGAGGTTAATCATCTTAAAACTTTGGAAGAAACTTTATAGAGGATGTTAAATTAAAGCTATGTCTTGATGAATAAGTGAAATTTGAAGAAGAAATGATGGAATGAAATATTCCTAGAAGATGATGACTCTCAATAATAATATTACTATCATAATAATAATTGTCATAATAATCAAAACAGTAAAACAGTTTTTTTAAGTTTATTCCAAGTTTTATATTAAGGGTTTTATGTAGATTGTTTTATTTATTCACAACAAAATCCTTCTGAGCAGATTCTGTTTTATCTATTTTAAAAAGGAAAAAGGCTTGGAGATAAAGCACCCTTCTTAAAAATGTAGAATTAAGAACTGCCAGAGGCAAAAGTCATATCAAGGTGCTCAAGTCTCCAAGGGCCATGCTTTCAAATACTACAATGTACTTCCTGCTTAAGAGAAAATATTGAGGATTAGAAATGTCATAATGAATATCAGGGACCATGTGATCATCAGTGTGTTTTAAACGTATGGTTCACATTGGAAAATAAATCTTAGTTTTAGAAGATAAATCAAGAGATTTGGGACCAAATGGAGTACCCAAAATGGTATCCCTACAGAAGCTTTGGGTAGATGGACTGCCCCTGGAATTGATGGAGGGGTGTTGCCCACCAACTTTGTATTATTATGACCTGGACTAGGAAGGTTCTATGATATGAGGCTTTATAGAGTTTTGGAGTCCTACTTCAGACAGATTGCACTGAGCAATTTCTGCTACAAATGTGCCATGATTAAATTATATACTTTAGAGAGGACACTCCAGATGTAGCTAGTACAGAACTATGTCAAATTCAAATATACCTACTACTTTACCTAGGGAGGGGAGCAGTATATATCACCCCTGAATATCTCTTTGGTATAAGGATTATGGTGACCTGATTATTTCTTTTTTCTTTTCTTTTTTTTTTAAGATTTTATTTATTTGACACAGAGAGAGAGAGTACAAGCAGGGGGATATGCAGGCAGAGGGAGAGGGAGAAGCAGGTGCCCCACTGAGCAGGGACCCCAAGGCGGGCGATCGCAGGGCCCTGGGACTGTGATCTGAGCCAAAGGTAGATCCTTGACCATCTGAGCCACCTTGGTGCCCCTAGCTGATTATTTCTAAGAAACAGGAGACAGAGGAAAATCTCTGAAAGTAGAAGTTACTCTTCTGACAGAGACATTTACATTTATAAGAGAAATCACCATTTGTAAGGATGTTTTCAGGTCTGTTACTAGGAAGAGGGGGATGATTAAATCTCTATATGCTCTTAACATTGGGGAAGGCAACTAATTTAATTCTGCAAAACAATACCCTTGTTTACTGTGTTTTGCCTGATATTCTTCCAAAACCAGCTTCCTTCCCCCTCACCCAACATCACCTTTGGTCTTTAGCTGGAAATTATATTTAAAGTAATAGCTTGAGCCATTTTGGGAGTTTCTCAGTTTTCCTGGATATCTCCCATGTAGCTTTTACAATAAAAAAAGGGGGGGGGATGGGGCGCCTGGGTGGCTCAGTGGGTTAAAGCCTCTGCCTTCTGCTCAGGTCATGATCTCAGGGTCCTGGGATAAAGCCCCGCATTGGGCTCTCTGCTCAGCAAGGAGTCTGCTTCGTCCTCTCTCTCTCTGCCTGCCTGTCTGCCTACTTGTGATCTCTCTCTATCAAATAAATAAATAAAATCTTAAAAAAAAGGGGGGGTTCTATATCTGTGAACTTGTTTGGTCTTTAAAGAAAAATTCATCTTTAATACTTCTCAATGCCTGCATAATTCAATTAAGAGTAAAAAGAAAAAAAAAACTACTGCCTACTTTTGAAGAGTTTGAAATTTCTAGTCAGTGATATTATACTTGCATATACCATTTGTAGTTTCCCAAGTGACATCATAGGCCGATTCCCTAAAGATAGAAGACTATATATATGGAGTAAGATTTTTAATGTTGATTTTTAGCTTTATATGTATTTTTTAAATAATCATGTAGGTCAAGATTTGAGACAAAGTATAGTTATTCAGAAACATTTAAATGAAGAGATAAAACAATTTACATTTGATTATGAGATTATAGACTTAGAAAATCCAAGAAGCATTTTACATTCAAAAATTATTATATTGATTTTATCCTTTTTTATTTTAAGTGATAAGCACTTAGGAATAAAAGTATGAAAATACTGTATGTTCTTTATAAACACAAAGTTCTAAAGCTTTAATAAAAGGGCATCGGATATATGTTAAGAGCACTATATATATTTAATTGAAGGTCACAAAACAAGGTACGAGTAAATGGAAATCCATTCCATTCTTTCAGGGTTCTTTGTTAAAAATACTGGGAACATGAAGAGATCATGATCCCTTAAAATTAATACCTATATATACTTAAGGCAGTTTACACACATACACACAAACACACATGCACATTCATGCACATATACAGAAAAATGCTTGTAAAAAATAAATTAATAAATTGTCAAGAAAATCTAGATTCTGTATTTATAATGAAGGAACTCCAGATGCTAAAAACAATTGACACTTTTTATTATATAGAAACTTAAATCATTTGCATTATGAAAAATACTAACAATAAAATCAATAGTAAAGTAACATATTTAGAAAATATTTTCACCTCAGGTACCAGACAAAGGATTAATATTTATATTATATAAAAAGGACTTATAAATTGAAAAAAAGAAAGTACAGAATGATCAAAGGTTATGAATAAACAGCTTATAGAACAACAAATCCAAAGTGCCAAAAATATATGAAAAGATGTTCAAGTTCACCAGTAGACTCAAAAATGGAAATTATAATAATAAAGAGATACTATTTTATACCACATTAGTCTGGAAGAAATAAACAAAAACTATAACATGCATTATTTTCTGAAATAGAGAATATAGTGTACTCTCATTCAAAGTTACTAGAAATGTGTAATGTAATAGTAATTCAAAAGCAATTTTGGAAACCTCTATTAAATTTTAGAATGTAAAAAAGGCACACAAACACACAGAAAGACACATATATCCCTTTCTACCAAGATTCATTAGTTCTAGTCCTTGGACCCTTTACTATGGAAATAAAAGCACAAAAGTTGAGAGAAAACATATTGAAATAAAGAATGCTCATCAGTGTTTCTTTGTGTGACTTCTTTGTGCCAAATAAGAGTAAGGAGTCAATTAGAACCACACCAGCTCATCACAACAGGTAAGTATCACTGAATAATCAAAACATGAAGAAAGTATAATTAGTTCTCATTTTTTAAGCAAAATAAATGCTGATGTTCCAAAACCTAGCACACACATATATGTGTATATACATATATGTGTGTGTGTTTATGTATAAATATACCATGTGTATGTAGGATTTTAGAAGCACATATGCCAAGGAAAAAGATTAATGGAAAAGAAGGGGAATGCACACAAAAAAGCATAGATATATGATTACATTTATTATATTCTTGAAAATATATGTATGGGTATATAATTTATATTTGCATATAAAATTCAATAATACAAAAATAATAACTTAATGTGCATATAGTGTATACATGTGCAGCAATATATGCATGAACTATATGTAATAATATATGTATACTCACTTGTACTATTTATTATGTCAAATTATCTTAGAAAACAATTATTCTATCATAAGTTGAAAATAATTCCATACTTTTCTTTAATCTTTTCTTCTGTTATTATTATATTACTTACTAATCATCAATGTTTAATTCCTAAAAATAGAGATATTAGTTTTTTTGGAAAACTGTAGTGTCTGTTTGGATATGGTTCATTTTAAAATCTGAAATCCAGATGGGAGCATGCTTTTGGTCTAGAAAAAAAAATTCGTATTTGAGTGTCTATTCTCTTTTCTAAATCACAACTTTATCCATTGTCTACATTGTAAAATTTAAATTCACATCCCAGTAAATCTTACCTTTTTCTTTGTATATCAAACTAGGAAAACAAACTACAAAAAAGCCTGGATACAAATTTTGATATCCTATTTGACAGCTGAAGTTATTAAAGTTATAGGTATTAAAGGTTAAAGTTATTAGAGTTATTAAAGGTATTAAAGTTATAGGTGTTTTATAAAATACCTTTATAATAAGTGAGTTTATTATGTCTAGTTATATTCTCTCAAGCTGAATTATATTCTGGATGTTTAAGGATGGAATATTTTTTAATTAATTTTAAAATTCCTTGCTTATGTAATTAAATAGACTAGATATGAAATATTCATGCATAAATAAAAACAAGTGATCTGTGATATGATGTCATATGCACAATAAATAATAAGTAATACTAGATCCAATAACAAAGTGATAAGGATGTAATATGTTGTTTGAGTTATCTGAACATAAATAAATACAAGTCTAAAATTACATTCCTATGACTTTGGTTTAATATGTAATGAGAATTTCAGGTTTAGATGTTCAGGAGAAAGACATTATGGTATAGCAAAAAGAACATGGGATTTAATCTTGGTAAATTTCTATTCCATCTATGTGGGAGCTTCAGTGAATTAACCTCTTCTGTCTCCCAGGTGTAAAATGGGAATGATACCTCTTTTATTTATTTATTTATTTATTTAGTAAGATTTTATTTATTTATTTGACAGAGAGAGACACAGTGAGAGAGGGAACACAAGCAGGGGGAGTGGGAGAGAGAGAAGCAGGCTTCCCACTGAGCAGGGAGCCCGATGGGAGGCTTGATCCCAGGACCCTGGAATCATGACCTGAGCTGAAGGCCGACGTTTAACTACTGAGCCACTCAGGTGCCCCATGATACCTCTTTTAAATGCTTGATTAAAAAATGAGGTCATGTGTCTGGTGATTGCTTTGTAAATAATATAGCACTACAGGGCGCCTGGGTGGTTCAGTGGGTTAAAGCCTCTGCTTTCGGCTCAGGTCATGATCTCAGGGTCCTGGGATCGAGGCCCGCATCGGGCTCTCTGCTCAGTGGGGAGCCTGCTTCCCCTTCTCTCTTTCTGCCTGCCTCTCTGCTTCCTTGTGATCTCTCTCCCTCTATGAAATAAATAAATAAAATCTTTAAAAAAAATAATATAGCACTACAAGGAACTATGATTATGAATTTTAAATCCTTTTATTTATATTTTTCCAAAACAATTGTACTCTTCATTATTTTACAACACTTTTTAAAACTGCTGCTTGGGTTATTTATGCATATTATCCATAAGAAGACATATATATTTAAGATAATAATTAGAAGACAGGCTTCATATAACTCCCTTTAGGGTCAGATGAGGAAATTTATTCAATTAATTACCTGATATCTAAACTTCACCAAGACAGAATCTGAAAATCATAACCACTTTAGTATGGGAAAAAAGCATACAGAAGAATTATTACTTTAGTTCATTAAAAAAAATTAATGAAAATCCATAATGTCTTTTTTATTTTTTTTAAGATTTTATTTATTTATTTGACAGAGAGGTAGAGAGAGAACAAGTAGGCAGAGTGGCAGGCAGAGGGAGAGGGAGAAGCAGGCTCTCCTCTGAACAGGGAGCCCAATGTAGGGCTCAATCCCAGGTCCCTGGGATCATGACCTGAGCCGAAGGCAGCTGCTTAACTGACTGAGCCACCCAGGCACCCATGAAAATCCATAATGTCTTTTAAATTAGCTGCATCAGTCCCCGTAAAGTATATATTATACTTTTAAAGTTATCATTGTATGTAGCATTTTATGATAATAACATCTATTATCTCCTGAACTTTATAAAGTAATTGCAATTAAAATAACTCAAAGATTATGCAGTCCAGTAGCCATCTGTAGACAAATGAAGCATAACCACATGTGTGTGTGTGTGTGTGTGTGTGTGTGTGTGTATGTGTGTATATATGAAATTTGTTCTCTCAAACAATGCTGAACTCAAGTATAATAGCTCTTCACTCTTAATAGCTTCATAGATGGCTTTTGGCAGTTCTATCAAACATAGCTGCAGGGACCTTTCAATTTTAAAAGAACACTCATTTCTCCAAGAAATTGTACTGGAAGAACAGAGCAAGCCTTTATCTATAAAAATCTAAATGTTTGACGTTTGTATACCTCATAGTCTAACTATCCAGATATGTGTAACAAACACACTTAAGCTATAATTTACTTCTTAATGTCCACATTGGTTAAAAAACTTAGTAAAACAAAGTTTTCATTGCATTTTTGTTTGTTTTTAGCATAAATTAAGGAAATACTGAGCATGTTTCCTAATTGTAAATGTTCTTCAAAGAATTTGTAAAAGAAGAAAATATTTCCTGTTATTCTTGCATACAAGTATTTCTAGCCTATTGACAATTATTTTTTACTCCAAAAATCCTACATAGATTTACCCAATTAAAATTTCTGGGTGTCAATCATAAGATTTCTTAATCTTCAGGAAAACTGTTGTTGAAGTATACCAGCAATTTACTTGACCACATCAGAAAACTGAAACAACCACCAACAGATATCACAAATAAAAAATTACAGTGACCATATTCTTATTTTGTATAAATGTACAACTCTTAAATGCATATTTATTATGTAGACTTTGGATTGGTAACTAGCACTTGATTATGGACTAACAAAAACATATACATTTTTGCTCAGGTCTATTAATTAATTTTCTGAATATTTATTTGCAGTTTTTAAATTCATATAAAAAACTAGTTATTTTATTTTATTTTATTTATTTATTTTTTTTTTTTAAAGATTTTATTTATTTATTTGACACAGAGAGAGAGATTACAAGTCGGCAGAGAGGCAGGCAGAGAGAGAGGAGAGAGGAGGAAGCAGGCTCCCTGCCGAGCAGAGAGCCAGATGTGGGCCTCGATCCCAGGACCCTGGGATCATGACCTGAGCCGAAGGCAGCGGCTTTAACCCACTGAGCCACCCAGGCGCCCAAAAAACTAGTTATTTTAAATTCACATAAACTTTTCTTCTCATACATATGCTTCTATTTCATTTATGTAATTTATTAGTTGAACACATTAGTCAAATATTACTAGTCATTCTAAAATCTTTAAACAGAATTTATATTGAGTAAAAACTTGCTTTAATTTGTGCACTGTAAACATTAATTTCAAATAACCATAGTAACTTCTTTTTAAAAAGAATTTTAATTATATTTTTGTTCACCTAAAATACAATCATATATGCTCAATTACTTTTTTTTCAAAGATTCTTTTTTATTTATTCATTTGACACAGAGAGAGAGATCACAAGTAGGCAGAGAGGCAGGCAGAGAGAGAGGGGGAAGCAGGCTCCCTGCTGAGCAGAGAGCCCGATGCGGGCCTCGATCCCAGGACCCTGAGATCATGACCTGAGCCAAAAGCAGAGGCTTTAACCCACTGAGCCACCCAGGGGCCCCATGCTCAATTACTTTTTATCAACTATTTCATTTTATAGCTGCATTTTTAAAAAATAAGTCCCCTCAAATCAATTGACTTAATTCTGGAATTAATATTTATTGAACTATTCACCTAACAAATGTTCAATGTTTATTTTTACCCAAGTGGTGGATGAATGACTCTCCCTATAAACTTTAATAAAAACAATACATATATAGAAATGATTTCTTAGCAAATATTACCCTTACTCCTGTTTTTTGTTGTTGTTGTTGTTGGCTTAGTATCTTTTTTTCACATAATTTTACACTGAAAAACTTCATTAAGGAAACATCAGCTTGTTCAAAATAGTACATTATTCAAAGAAATAGAATTCCTCACCAAATTGAATGATTATTTTTTAACGAAAATACTAGACTCTCTGCCTCCTTCTTACATAATTATTTTCTAGGCCTATCTTTTATTAACCATATTTTACTGTTTGTTAATATTGGGTTAACATGAGGAATATTTATCAGGTCAATAATATTCATTGAACAAATTTATAGTCAAACTAAAGCATACACTGTCATAGAAATACACTGCTCTAGTCTGTACCTTAGTCACTTAAACTAGTGAAACTGAGATGATTTTTTTTTTTTTTGGTGTTGTTTAATTTTTTTTTTATTTGTCCCAGGGGTACAGGTCTGTGAATCATCAGGCTTACACCTTTCACAGCATTCACCAAAGCACAAACCCTCCCCAATGTCCATAACGCATCCACCCTATCCCTACCTTCCCAGCCCCCAGTATCCCTCAGTTTGTTTTGTGAGATTAGGAGTCTCTTATGGTTTGTCTCCTTCCCAATCCCAACTTGTTTCATTATTTTTCCCTCCCTATCCCCCACTACCCCCCACCCCAACCCTCAGGAAACAAAGATTATTAAAATAGGAACAGGAAAATTGTCTATTTGACGCATCAACTTAACAATTTGACTCTAGTAATAAGGAATCTGGAACAATACAGTTTATATTATTGCTTCTACTGCTGTCTTTAGAAATAGCAGAAAATAACATTACTAGAGTTGATCAAAGGAATAGCCGGTTTATGTAAAAATAAAATTTACCATTGCAAAAACTATATTCTCATTCTTTATTTTTCAAATTAGTTAAAAACAAAAGGAAGAAATTATATTACTCATAATAAATAATTCTCAGTTGAGTTCCCATTATGTATTTGGGCAGGACTTTTATACTTAACTTCATGGAATTTGCTCCATCCTACCAAAATGATAAGTTACTGAGCATTCATGCTATTAATGTGTCTGTATATATGTAAGATCATGCTTATTGTTTTCTTCTCTTGAATACCTTATCCATTCCTTTTTTTAAAGATTTTATTTATTTATTTTAGAACATGAAAGAGAGATAGTGAGAGATAGCATAAGCAGGAAGGAGAGGGAGAAGTCTTCCCAGGACCTGACGCAGAGCTGGATCCCATAACCCTGGGATCATGCTGAGCCAAAGGCATATACTTAGCTGACTGAGCCACCCGGGTGTCCCCTCATTTGTTTAAAGATTTTATATATATATATTTACCTTATCCATTCCTTTCAAACACATCTCTGTAGTATAAATTCCTCCATTAAGTCCTCTTCAACTAACCCAGCACACAAAAATCCTTTCCTTATATGATCTCATACAGCATTACTTAAATATTAATATTAGTCAATGTTCTTGAAACTAAGAATATGCATCATGTTTTGTTGTAATATGTTAATAAATAAAGGTAAAATTAAGAAAAGTCATAGATATTATTTTGAACTTATGATAGAATAAATTATTCTGTAAAAAATTTCATAATATATGACATATATGCATGTGTATGGTCTATGGATGTTATTGCACATATATGCATATGTATAATATGTTTGTGTTAATAAATTTTCATATAACTGATATTATGGCATCTACAGATGAGTTATATTTAATGACTTTTAGCAAAGTTGTTGGATGCAAACTAAATACATAAAATCAATTATATTTGTAAACCCCAGGTACAAAGAATGTGAAAAAGTAATATAAAACTACCAATTATATTTATAATAAAAATTATAAGGAAATCAGTAATATTTCTATGAGAGAACATGTGATCAAAATAAATGGAGAGAAAAGTCATGTTCAAAGATTGGAAGGTTCAATAACCTGAAAGTGACAATCTCAAATTGATCCATAGATTTAATAAAATTAAATGAAAAAACCTTAACAGGAGGAATCTGACAATATAATATTGAAATGTATATGGAAGTACAAGGGACCAAAAAACATTTTTTTAGAGTCATTAAGTCTATATATATGGTATTGACATAGGGATGGACAAATAAACTAATGGAATATAGATGGAAACTTGTAAAGAGAACTCTAGTAAAATGTGAAGTCAAAACAAGAAAATTTAAAAGAGAATTTTTATCTTATCAGGATTGAAAAGTACTAAGCAACAAGATGCAAAACTTGGAAATCACAAATGAAAACATTAATTCTACTATATTATAATTTAGAGAAATTATTTGCAGTACATGTATCTCTAAACCTTCTAGTTAGTGGCGCTCCAGAGACAATAAGTTATTTGTCCTAAATAATATTAAGTATTCAGTATCTGAGCTATGATTAGAACTCGAGCTAACTGACACTATTACAAACTCAAGCTGACTGTAACACACTATCTTCCATACATAACTGCTTTTTTTTAAGATTTTTATTTATTTGAGGGCGCCTGGGTGGCTCAGTGGGTTAAAGCCTCTGTCTTCGGCTCAGGTCATGATCTCAGGGTCCTGGGATCGAGGCCCGCATTGGGCTCTCTGCTCGGCAGGGAGCCTGCTTCCTCCTCTCTCTGTGCCTGCTTGTAATCTCTCTCTGTCATATAAATAAATAAAATCTTTAAAAAAAAAGATTTTTATTTATTTGAGAGAGAGAGAAAGAGAATAAGAGCAAGAGAGAATGAGATGGGGGAGGGCCAGAGGGAGAAGCAGACTCCCTGTTGAGCAAGGAGCCAAATGTGGGACTTGATCCCAGGACTCTGGGATCATGACCTGAGGTGAAAGCAGAACTTAACTGACTGAGCCATCCAGGAGCCCTATCTTTCATACATAACTATTTTAACTGAAAGACAAATGCGAGTCCCTGTGCAACAACAGCAATGATCTTACACAAATACATCATAATTTGAACAAATAAACATGAACTTAAAAAAAAAAAAAGCAAATATACTTCCTTAGTCTTACACTTTCCTTTTAATAGAGTTACATCTGGTTTTTGTGGAATGAACATTTTGTCAAATTTATATAAAGTGACTTTCCCCAATGCTACTTTAAATTTATCAATTAAGAATTTATTACTCAAAAGCATTTTTATGATTTAATATCCTTTATATATTTCCTGGTATTGTGTTGAGTATTGGACATTAATCAATGTCAAATGAATTTATAATATCAAGTAGTGACTACACAATCCCAATGATAAAAGAAGGATCTTGTTCCAAAGCAATCTTTGCTAAATTGCAAAGTTCTGCATCACAGGCAGTATAGAAACAAGTCAGTTAATCATTGCAACACAGGAGATGCAACACATCCTGCAACACAGGAGACTTAGATCTTCATCAGCTAATCACTATATTTATGCCAAGATGATGCCAATATGTCTATTCAATTTGGTATCACAAAAATGCTTGTGATGCATTCATTGAGAAAAAGCTAACAATTCCAATGGGGTTTATCTCCAAATTCTCCAACAGCAGAGAAATCAATGTTTTGGTCTATTGTATGATGAACTAAAAAATAAGTCTTCTCAGGATGCCATATCTTTTATTATCTATCTAAATCAAGCGACAGTGAGGGGAAAAAAGGTCCATATCTGTCACTTAGTATTTAGAGAGATATAACTGATACTGAATATGCTTGCAATATTCTCTTACCAATACTAGAAGGAATGGTTATCTCTAAAAATTTGAACAGAAAGGAGTGTACCATCATCGATAAGAGTGTGAATTCTCCTACCTGGGTTTAAATCCTAGATTCCCAGATGTTAGATGTAAGGTATTGGGCAAGTTTTGGCTTCAGTTTCTTCATCTGTAAAAAAGAAAATAATGAAAATCTCTATATCAGAGAATATTGTGAATTTTGAATAGCACATTCTTTTTGAAGGATGTATAGTTTGTGCTCAATAAGTTATTGTAATAATTATGTGTATTAAATCTGTGAACACTCTGGTTATTAAATTTTATCTTTTTTTGCCAAAATATATTTATTTTTGATAAGAACGAATACCTACATATCAGATACAGTACTAGACACTTGGCCTCTCAGCAAGGTCTTTCCACATCAGTGTTTAGGTCAGTGAAATGTAGCCGGACATAGTAGGACTGCATTCTCTTATTTGAAGGGAAGGAAAAATAAGAATTAGCATAAATTGTGTATTTATGTTTATGGTATGTCAGATTTTAGAGTAGATTCTTTACATGCATTTTGTCACTAACTTCTCCCCTCCAAAAAAAACAATTTTACAAATGAAGAAATGAAGTCAGAAAACTGAATCACATTAAATCTCTAAATAAAAGGATTGTGTCAAAATACATACCTCAGTTTTCTAATCTCTTGCTTTTTTATGTTACACTTGTGTCTTTCCCCTACTTTTAACACCTACGTGATAATAAATGTTAATAACTTCATAAGATTATCCAAATTAAGTTTTGAAATCATTTCTATGTTATAGAAGATGACTATGAACATAAAAAAAATTATATAAGTATTTGACTATACTATTAAGGTCTTTTATCTCCGTTTTCTGACTTTTCACTTTTCAGTAAAGTTATAGACGTCTATCTGTGCACCTGGGTGTCTCAGTTGGTTAAGCAACTGCCTTCGACTCAGGTCATGATCCCAGAGTCCTGGGATCGAGTCCTGCAATAGGCTCCCAGCTCCATGGGGAGTCGGCTTCAACCTCTGACCTTCTCCCTTCTCATGCTCTCACTTGCTCTCACTCTCTCTCTCTCTCAAATAAATAAATAAAATCTTAAAAAAAAAGATATAGGCTCTTATCAAGATTAATCCTCAATGAAGTTACCATTTAAAAAATTCTAGCCAAAAATTAAAGTGAAAATTAATAGAATATGTGTTAATATTGTGTTGCTCATAGTTTGGCTTTAATTCTAAATTGTTTGCCTTATAAATATTTTTGTGTCATATATATAGAAAGACTAGACTATGATTAGCTATTATCTTTGCTTTTGTCAAATATTGCTTCTGTTGCTGTGATACTTAACTTCATATTCTGAATATTGTTTAATCTTAAAGGAAAACCAGCCGGTTTATAAAATATTGGATTGGAGTGGAATGTCTTTGCTAACATTTCTATGCTAACCCTCATTTCATAAAGATACATATTTTTTAAGTTTTTATTTAAATTCCAGCTAGTTAACATGCAGTATAATATTAATTTAAGGTGTACAATTTAGTGATTCAAAATGTACATACAACACCCAGTGCTCATCATAAAGATATTTTTTAAATACAGTGATTTCATACTTGAGTTTACTGTTTTGGCAGCTGCTGGAATATACTACCATAATCACTCTGCACATAGCCTTTAAAACCATTTATAGGGACAATCATTGCTTCAATTTTGATATCATGGCAGTATTCCAGGAACCTGTGACTGGTGTTACTTGCACTGCAATTCTGTTTAATGATGGCTCCTGCCCCAAGACAATATAAAAAGTGCACTTCCACCATTAATTTGTAAACCTCTGGTATTGAGGCTAACTGGATCACAGTTATTATGCCAATTCTCCAAAGACCTGCTGGCTTACAGCCACTGCTCACTGCCATTACCAGTTATTATATAATTAAATGAAATAATGTGTGGGTAGTACACTCAGATCACTTTAACATTTATAATGATGATGAACAACTCTTGTTCTTGTAGCATTGTCTGCTTTGACTAACAGTAAAAAATATGTTCATGGGATAACAACCACCTTCCCAGTTAAATTTGTGATGTGGAGATATAGTCCTAAATCTCATATATCTTAATAAATCTCATATATCTTAATACTTCAGGTGGAGTCAAGTAAATTAATACTTAATTGCTGGAACTTCATGCACAAATAATTTGGGCTTGACTAATCAGGTTTGTAAATATAAGGTAACATAAGCTCTCATTAATTGGTTTAATGTCACCTAAGGTGATACCCTGGGAGTATACAGTTCCATTCAGATCTCTTTAGATCAGTAGATATCAACTGAGGTGATTTTGCCCTTCATAGGACACTGGGCAATGTCTGAAGACATTTTTAGATGTCACAACTTGGGAAGTTTGCTACTGATGTCTGGTGAGAACATGTTGGGGATGCTGCTAAACACCTTTCAATGCACAAGACAATCATCCACCACATTCTAAAAGAGAATTAACTGGCCCAAAATCTGAAGAGTGCTAAAGGTGATAATCTTGTGTTTAGATGACAGAAACTTGAACTTCAACTAATGGCCTTCAGTGGGATAAATAATCAGGGTACTATAAGGTTGTTTTCTGGCTTCCACTGTCCATATCACATATACATGTTTATGCAATGAAAATTACCAAAGTGTAGAGAGGGAGATATGTATATAATATAGGTTTATATCTAAGAAAACAAGTCTTAACTACTTTCTTACTAGAGTTACTTGCTGATTGACACACTCAAAGATAGATCAATAATAAAGTTATTTTTAATAATTTTACATACTTTTAATGTAAGTATATGTGTGAAAAAATAAGAACTTGCTTGTAAGCAGTTTGAAAGTGATGTCAATTTTTGCATATGACTCTCTATTGAAATTATACACAAAATAATACTATTTTTATCAATAATTTTGTGCATATATTATTAAAAGAAGTCTGATTTCAGATTCACAAGTAATCATTCATACAATATAACTGAATGTGACATAAGTGCTCAACACTGTTCTTTCATTACTCTAAAAGGCTGTGTTAAGTACAAAGGAAACCACTTCACTTGAAGGGATAGAAAAGAAGCATTTGAGTGGAATTCCTTTGAGTCACTAGGTTGTCAGAGGCTGTCGCTCTCAAGTTTTCACATGCTTAAGAATCACTTGGGGGTACCTTTTTTCATATTCTTGGGCCTGAGCACCAAAGAGTATGATTTAGTAGGTATGGAGTAGGTATTTTAAACCAACTGTTTGGTGATATCATTCAGATGATTCTGGACCACAGTTTCAGAAATACTACCTTAAATCTGCAGTTCACTGACTACAACTCCAAAGCTACAAGGGATTCAATTTGGGAAAGGAAGACCAGGAAAGGCTGGACAAGAAGGTCAAAAAAGTTTGAAGACTGTGAATAATGAATAATTATTAATTTATAGGAGTAATTCACTGATTCAACAAGTATTTACTGCAAGCCAATTATCTACCATGAATAGTCTCAGCATTAAGAACATTGCTATAAATAAAAAAGAAAAAATAATTTCTCCTTTTGGAGTTTATATTCCGGGGGAGGAGCCAATGAATTACTAACAGAAAGCAGAAACAATTAATGGTTTTCTTTAGATGCATACTTTAAAGTGATTTATTAGTAATCTCTTAAAGGAAAATTTAAAAAATCATTTCTCTTGAAATATGTTCCTCTCTACCCCCCTCTCCATAGACCTATAATTCTATGAAATTTTAAAAACACTAACCAAATTAATGGGCCAGTGTTTTACTTCAAAGCAATATAATATGGCACACTCTAAATTATGTTGTTGCCATTTGTTACACAGTATCTAGATGTAAATATCTTGGCAAATCCTACTGCCCATGTGTTGTTATCCATTGTGAAAAAATACTGAATACACCTCATTTTGGGTGAGTTTATATCTCAGTGTTAAAACTGCAGACATTGTCATAACTGTACTTTTTGTGCTGTTTAATACGGTGTTACAACCTTATAATTAATATGATTTTTTAAAGTTTTCTGATTTGAATGACAAAAAGATATTATAATGTGTGTATGTTTGTTTTGTTGTTCTTATTGTTGTTCCTCAACTATCTATGACACTAAATTTGGGGGATTTGAAAAGTATTCCAATCAATAAGAGAAAAATATTAAAAAGTTTTTGAAAAAGTCTAGAATGCAAAATTTAAATCTATTTACTGCAGTCTTTATTGGAGGTTTTATTATGTGATTGTGAATTGTGATCCTTCAAGAACATGACAAAATAAACACTGCTACCAACTTTTTCAATAATCATTTCTTTTCATAGAGTTTATAAAAGGACCATATGCTCTGAAAGAATAATGAAGAACAGAGGGAAATATGGAAAAAAAATTTTAAAAACCTGGCATGTCATATTAAAACAAATGTATCATCTGTCTATACACATGTATACTTGTATGACTACATGGCCTACATTTAACTGTATGTGAAAATATTCATCAGAACAACACCCTTTCTATTTTGAGTTGAGATTTTCTGATTTTAGTGCTTGTATCTCACCCTAAGAAGAAGCAATTTTCAGATTAGTTCCTAATCATTAAGTGACTTTCTTCTCCCAAAAGAGCAGGACATAGTTCTCACCATCAAAGCATCAGGAAGAATGACTCAGTGGAAAATAACATAGTCAAAGGAAGGAGTAGTCAGAATAGAGAATGCCAAATCTTTTTTTGGCAAATCTTTGAATATCAGCTAAGATACTCTAGGATATATTGGAGGGAACACACATCCAAGAAAATGAATCATTAAAGGTGCACATATTCTGTGAGCATACACATTAGCAAAGATAGAAAGCAATCCTAAAATAAAAACAAAAGATCAGAACAAACAAAACATTCCACTACTGATAGGTTTTGATAAAAAAAAAAGATATGCCATATAAAAACATCCATCAAATCTGGAATTGTGTGTTTGCACACGGACTTGTAGGAAAGATTTAGAGTATTTACTAATTTAAGACCATTTTAACTTATTAATTTCACATTTTTATATTGCGTAATTGTGTATTTTACATATAAAATAGTATACAATATACGACACAATATAAATATACTACACCATATACTGTTTTTCAGTAGTGACAAATATTAAAATCTTACACTAACATTGTCTGGGTGTTGACAGCCAGATACTATTATGAAAGAAATCTAGACCCATATAGAACTTAGTCATACAACTCAAGGATTTTTATTTTTTTTTTATTGGCTTAGTGAAGCAGAACTTAGGACCAGTGCCACAATTTTAATGATTATTATTCTTTTTTTGTTAAAGATTTTATTTATTTATTTGACAGAGAGAGAGAGAGATTACAAGTAGGCAGAGAGGCAGGCAGAGAGAGGAGGAAGCAGGCTCCCCACTGAGCAGAGAGCCCAATGTGGGGTTTGATCCCAGGACCCTGAGATCATGACCTGAGCCGAAGGCAGAGGCTTTAACCCACTGAGCCACCCAGGAGCCCCAATGATTATTATTCTTAATCATATGTATTTTATGCTTAACTTAAATATAATAAATTTTATGTAGTTCTCATTAATGGGTTCACTTATATCAATTCGCAAAGTATCTTGTGTTCAATCAGTTTCAATCCCTCGTTTACTTATTTAATAAATATGAAGTGTTTATTGTACTCCTACTATGTTACAATTCAAAGTGCTTGTCTAGTATCATCACCCATTTATTGCATTTCTTTGACATTATGTAGTTCTTGCAGTTAGAAAATCAATGTCCAGAGTTAGCAAAGCAAAGTTAGCTATACCTTCCAGAAAGCTGTCTCAATGAGACTATTCTGTTTAAAAAATGATAACAGTTGGCATACATGAAATGTCAGTCGATTTACTTGTGGCTCAGTCATGTCAGACCTTGTCGATTTTATTTTTACAGCATAAAAAGATAACAAAATTTATTTTTTGTTATCTCATTCTCAATTATTTAGAAATAGTATGTGTGTGTGATGTCACACATGCATACATATAGGTAAATAATCATTACAAAATATAATTAATAAAAGTAAATTTAAAAAGTCAAACATTCTAGTATCATATTTGTGTTGGGTCAGAAAAACTAACATTAAAATTGAAACAATACTTATGTTAATGATCTTTAAGTATTAAGAAAATGCTAGCTGCTTATGCTATGATGACTGTCCAAACATCTCTTTCTTAATGAGAAATTCATGGTATTAAGTCACTAGCTTGTACTCTTGTTAGGTTAGGTAAATGATGGAAACTTTGAATGCTGCCCAAATGTGGGGAATATGCAGAACAAAGGTCCAAGGAATGTGATCATAACCCAGACAAAGGAGCAGTAGTTAGTATGTAAGGAAAAAAAACAATTTAAAAATGCAATAGAAATCGAAAGTATGGATATGTGGAAACATCTATTTTAAGTCGTGGCATAAAATGAATTAGAATTCTAGATCTCTGAAGTCATAATCATATTTCTATTAAATAATTTTTCTCTCAATAATGATGCATAATACAAATATTTTCTACTTTTTTATGTACAGACAGAAGAGAAAGAAAAAAAAAGTTACATACTTAGAAAAGAACAAGAGTGACATAATATAGAGATTCTCCAACTTCAGCTGCATCAGAATCACCTGGTAAAATTGTTAAACATGTTTCTGGGCTCTGCCCCCAGACTCTCTGATTCAATAAGTCTAGGATAATGTTTGACATTTTTACTTTTAATTTTAAATTTTTTTCTCATTTTTATTTTTATTTTAATCTCCAACAAGTCCCTATATCATGCTGACACTTCTAGACACTTAGAAAATAACTAATAAAATGCATGGGTATATCTTTAGAAATGCATAGGGATGCTAATGGAAACTATTTAAAGAAAAATAATTTCTTTCTCTGCTTTATAACTTCTATTGGACACTGTAAAAAGTCAGAGGAATGCTTTTAAGAGAGATACAAGAAGTTATAAGATACCTCATTAAATATATTCTTTCAGAATGGTTTGAAACAACATTTTTTTTTTCAGGAATCTGTAAGACTAGGGTTGGGCATTAATTTAGTTGACCACAGAAATTCAAATATATATATATGAATTTTGTTGAGCCTACACACTTGAAACTTGTTATTCATGTTGTCATTAATAACATTTTACAGCAATCACAGAAATACTTATAAGATGTCTTAAAAAAAAAAAGATGTCTTGGTCAGAGTTTAGAATTAAAATCCAAAAGAATGATAGAACGTCTTAGATAGGTTTATGGACCTGAAAGTTTGTAAGAAGCCATAGTTTTTCCATGATGAGCTGGTAAAGGGGGAGGGAGAGGAAGTACTAGAGGGGGAGGAGAAAGAGACTTGTTTCATTATTTACTACATAGGCCGTCAGGTCTGAGATAGCCCTGAAAGATTCCAATATGTTGTGAGAAGTAGGTAAATGTTTTCTGATATATTCAGTAGTAGTTTGGATGCAGTACAAATAACTCTATCTTTTGGAGAGAGCAAGTAAAATACAGACAGCAGTATCCAGCAGGATCAGAAAATGCCTACTCCCTCTTCCTCCCTATTGCCCATTCTCTTTTGCAAATGCTTAATGAAAATTTCTTATTTTTTTTCTTGATTTTGTCCCTAAAACTTTGGTTTCAAAATATTTGAATTTAAAGAAAACCCTAGGCAAAAACTGAGAGGGAAACCTCTCCCAATTGTTTTATAAGAAGTTTTCACCACGTAAAAGAATGGGCATTTGAAATAGTAATACAAAATGGTAATTGCATTATATGTCAAATTTATTTTGTGAGCTAAGATTCATACTTATTGCAGCAATTTTTGAGTACATCTTGAAAAAGAGCTATTTAAACATTATTCTGTACAGGAATAAAATGTTTCTAATAGTACATAAATGCAATATTAAAATAGGACTTTTCAGTTTTTTACATATTTTTTTCTAAAGTCTCTAATGTGACTCTTTGTGATTTTTAGTCCCATCCAGATTGTTATAACTTTGATGAATCTTTACATGAGGTCTATAAAAAGAGATGAGTGGTTATTAGATGTGAACAAATATCTTACTATAGATGACAAGCCCCAGTTGGTTTACAGAATCACCCTCCTATAGTAATTTTCCATCCCTCAACAATTTTAAAAGCAATTCATACGGAAAAATGAGATTACTTTATATTGGGAGACATTATGACTGCATCAGAAATGTTCCATTAAAATGAATTAGGTACTAAACCTTTTTAAGCTATTGTTCAATAATAGAATCATATTTTCACAAAAAATTATCACTCAAAATTCAGACAATAGAACTAGATAATTTGAAACTTTTCTGTTGATAATTAAACTTGTCTAAATCCCATCAAAAGCAAAATAACACCAAGACATATAGTAATTAAATGTGAAAAGTATAGTGAAACCAAACAAACAAAAAACCTTAAAAGAAGCAAGACATATTCTTAACCATTCATCTGTTGATGGACATCTTATGATATATATATATAAACAATGGAATACTATGCAGCAATCAAAAAACGAAATTTTGCCATTTACAATGACATGGATGGAACCGGAAGGTATTATGCTAAGCAAAATAAATCAATCAGGGAAAGGCAATCATCATATAGTTTCTCTGATATGAGGAATTTGAGAGGTAGGCCATGGGGTTGTGGGAATTAGGAAGGGAAAAAATGGAACAAGATGGGATGGGGAGGGAGACAAACAATAAGAGACTTAATCTTAGGAAACAAACTGCGGGTTGCTGGGGGGTGGTGGGAGGGGAGGGATAGGGTGGCTGGGTTGTGGACATTGGGGAGGGTATGTGCTATGGTAAGTGCTGTGAATTGTTTAAAACTGATGATTCACAGACCCGTACCCCTGAAGCAAATAATACATTATATGTTAATAAAAAAATAAAAGATAAAAATAAATAAATATTAGAGGGGTGCCTGGGTGGCTCAGTGGGTTAAGCCTCTGCCTTTGGTTTAGGTCATGATCTCAGGGTCCTTGGGATTGACCCCACATCAGACTTTCTGTGTGGTGCTTCCTACTCTCTCTCTGCCTGCCTCTCTGCCTACTTGTGATCTCTCTCTGTGTGTCAAATAAATAAATAAAATATTAATAAATAAATAAATAATATTGAGGGAAAAAAAGAAGAAGAAAAGAGACAAAAGAAGTCCTTAACCTATAATGGAAAACCTATAGACTAACTGGAGATTTCTCAACAGAAACTTACAAATCAGAAGGGAGTGGCATGATATTTTCAAATTGATGAATGGGAAAAATCTGTAGCCAAAAATACTCTATCCAGTGAGGTTATCATTCAGAGTAGAAGAGGTAAAGAGTTTCCCAGAAAACAAAAACTAAAGGAGTTGGTGATCACTGAACCAGCCTTGCAAGAAATATTAAAGGGGAGTCTCTGAGGGCCTGGGTGGCTCAGTGGATTAAATGACTGCCTTTGGCTCAGATCATGATCTCAGGGTCTTGGGATCGACCTCTGCATCAGATTCTCTGTTCAGTGGTGAGACTGCTTCTTTCTCCCTCCCATTCTCCCCTTCCCCCCTGCTCATCTTCTCTCTCATCTCTGTCAAATAAATAAATAAAATCTTTAAAAATAAAGGGGATCTTTGAGTGAAAAGGAAAGACTGAAAGTAACAAAGACAAAAAAGAAACAGAGAAAATCTCCAGAAACAATGACAAAACAAGTAATTAATTGGCACTAAATCCATATCTATCAGTAATTACTCTGAACGTAAATGGACTAAATGCTCAAATCAAAAGACATAGGGTGTCAGAACAGATAAGAAAACAAGGCTCATCTATATGCTATTGACAAGAGACTCATTTTAGACCTAAAGACATGAGCGGATGGAAAGTGAGGGGATCAAGGAACTTTTGTCATGCAAATGGATGTCAAAGGAAAGCTGGGGTAACAACACTTACATTGGAAAAAACTAGACTTTAAAATAAAAACTGTAACAAGAGAAAAAGAAGACCACAATATCATAATAAAGGTGACAATCCAACAAGAAGATTTAACGAGTATTAATATTTATGTCCCCAATATAAGAGCAACCAAATATATAAAATAATAACAAAACCAAAGGGCTGACTGATAATAATACAATAATAGTAAGGGATTTTAACACCTCACTTACATCTATGAACAGATAAGCATAAAATCATTAAGAAAACAATGGATTTAAATAACAGACTGGACCAGGTGGACTTAATGGATAATATTCAGAACATTCCATCCTAAAACAGAAGAATAGGCATTCTTTTCAAATGCACATGGAACAGACTGCAGATTAGATCATACGTTAGGTTACAAAACAGGCCTTAACAAATACAAAAACATTGATATCATAGCATACATGTTTTTTTATCATAATGCTATGAAACTAGAAGTAATCCACAAGAAAAAATTTCAAAGACCACAAATACATGAAAGTTAAACAACATGCTACTAAACAATGAGTTGATCAACCAGGAAGTAAAAGAAGAAAAAAAAAAATACTCGGAAACAAATGAAAATGAAAATACAGTGGTCCAAAACCTTTGGATACAGCAAAATTGGTCACAAGAGGGAAGTACATAGCAATGTAAGCTCAAGAAGCAAGAAAAATCTCAAATAAATAGCTTAACCCTACACCTAAATGAGATAGAAAAAGAACAACAAACAAAGCCTAAAACCAGCAGAAAGAAAGAAATAATAAAGATCAGAACAGAAATACATGCTATACAAATTAAAGAAACTGTATAACACATAAAAGAAACCAGGAGCTGGTTCTTTGGAAAAGTTAATAAAAGTGATAAATCTCTATCAGATTTATCAAAAAGAAAAAAGGACGAAAACAAATAAAATCACAAATAAGAAAGAAGAAATAACCAACACCACAAAAATACAAATACTTAGAATATTAGGAAAAATTATATGCCAGCAAACTGGATAATGTGGAGACATATATAATTTCCCGGAAACATATAAACTACCAAAAATGGAACAGGAAGATACAGAAAACTTAAACATACTGATAACCTGCAAATTGAATAAGTTATCAAACAACTCACAAAAAACAAAAGTGCAGGGTCAGATGGCATCATAGGCAAATTCTACCAAAATTTCGAAGAAGAGTTAATACCTATTATTCTCAAACTATTCCAGGAAAAAAAATGATAATAAATAAGAGAAAAAGAAAAGAAAGGAAAAGAAAAAAAAATTCTAAATTCATCCTTAGAGGCCAGCACTACCCTGATACCAAGCCAGATAAAGACACCACAAAAAAGAAAAAGAAAAAAAAAAAGAAAGAAAGGAAGGAAGGAATAGAGAGAGAGGGAGAAAGAAAAAGAAAGAGAAAAAGAGAGAGAGAGGGAAAGAAAGAAAGAAAGAAAGAAAGAAAGAAAGAAAGAAAGAAAGAAAGAAAGAAAGAAAGAAAGAAAGAAAGAAACGAACTACAGGACAATAATTTGATGAACATGGATGCAAAAATTCTCAATAAAATACTAGCAAACAGAAATCAACAATAAATTTAAAAAATCATACATCGTGATCAAGTGGGATTTATTCTTGCATTAACAGAGTCGTTCAATATTTGCAATAAATCAATGTGATATACCACATCAATAAAAGAAAGGATAAGACCCATATGATCCTTTTTTTTAAAAGATTTTATTTATTTATTTGTCAGAGAGAGACAGAGAGAAAGCACAAGCAGGCAAAGTGACAGACAGAGGCAGAGAGAGAGAAGCAGGCTCCCACTGAGGAAGGAGCCCAATGCAGGACTCAGTCCGGGGACCGTGGGATCATGACCTGAGTCAAAGGCAGCTGTTTAACGGATTGAGCCACCCACGCATCCCTGAACCATGTGATCCTTTCAATAGATGCGGAAAAAGCATTTGACACAGTGTAACCTCTATTCATGATAAAAAAGAAAGAAAGAAAGAAAGAAAGAAAGAAAGAAAGAAAGAAAGAAAGAAAGAAAGAAAGAAAGAAAGAAAAAAAAACACCTCTCAACAAAGTAGGTTTAGAGGGAATGTACCTCAACCTAACAAAGGCCATATACTAAAAACCCACGGCTATTATCACCCTCAATAGGGAAAAACTGAGAACTTTTCCTCTATGGTTAGGAGCAAGACAGGGATGTCCACTGTCACCACTGTTATTTAACATAGCATTGGAAGTCCTAGACACAGCAGTCAACAAAAATAAATAAAATGCCTCCAAATAAGCAAAGAAGAAGTCAAACTTTCGTTATTTGCAGATGACTTGATACTCCATACACAAAACCCAAAAGACACCACCAAAGAATTATTAGAAATCATAAACAAGTTTATAAAGTTCTCAGATACAAACTCAGTGTACGGAAATCTGTTGCATTTCTATACACAAATAATGAAACAGCAGAAAGAGAAATTAAAGAAACATTCCCATTTACAATTGCACCCCAAACAGTAAAATATGTAGGAATAAATCTAACCAAAGTGTTGAAAGACCTGTACTTTGAAAACTATAAAACACTGATGAAAGAAATTAAAGATGACACAAAGAAATGGAAAAGGATTCCACGCTCATGGATTGGAAGAGCAAAAATTGTTAAAATGTCTATAAATCCCAAAGCAATCTACACATTTAATGTAATCCCTATCAAAATACCACCAGCAAATTTCACATAGCTAGAACAAACAATCCTACAATTTGTATGGAAACACAAAAGACCCTGAATAGCTAAAGAAATGCTGAAAAAGAAAAGCAAAATCGCAAGTATCACATTTCTGGACCTTAAGTTATATTACGAAGATGTAATCAAAACAGTATGGTACTGGCACAAAAATAGACACATAGATTAATAGAACAAAATGGAAACCCCTGAAGTAAACCTGTAATTATATGGTCAATGAATCTTCAACAAAACAGGAAAAAATGTACAATGAAAAAAAGATAGTCTCTTCAATAAATGATACTGGGAAAACTGGATGACAATATGCCAAGAATGAAACTGATTCACATTCTTTTTTTTTTCCTGGTTCACACTCTTACCTCATACACAAAAATAAATGCAAAATGGTTTAAAGACCTAAATGTGAGGTAGGAATCCATAAAAATCCTGGAAGAGAACACAGGCAGTACCCTCTTTGACATCAGCTGTATCAACCTATTAGGTATGTCTCCTGAGGCAAGAGAAACAAAGTAAAAATAAACTATTGCGACTTCATCAAAATAAAAAGTTTCTGTACAAAGAAGGAAACAATCAACAAAACTAAAAGACAATTTCAGAGTGGGAGAAGATATTTGAAAATGACATATCTGATAAAGGATTAGCATCCAAAATATATAAAGAACTTATAAAATTCAAAACCCCAAAAATGAATAATCCAATTTAAAATGGGCAGAATACATGAACATATACCTTTCATATGTTTGTATGAACATCCATACATCTTTCTGCAAAGACATACAGATGGCCAAGAGACCATGAAAAGATGTTCAACATCACTGATTATCAGGAAATGCAAATGAAAACTACAATGAGATACCACCTCATACCTGTCAGAATGATTAAAATAAAAAACAGGGAACAACAAGTGTTGGTAATTATGGGGAGAAAGGGGAACTTTTTGCAGTATCTGTGGGAATGCAGATTCGTTCAGCCACACTTGAAAAAGTATGGAGCTTCCTCCAAAAGTTAATAGAACTACCTTATGATTCAGCAATTGCAGTACTAGGTATTTATCCAAAGATACAAAAATAGTAATTCAAAGGGATGCCTGTACCCCAATATTTATAGCAGTATTACTTACAATAACAGCACTATAGAAAAAACCAAGGGTCCATCAACTGATGAATAAATGAAGTGATATATAATATTAATACACATATATATTACTCAGACTTTTATAAAAAGGAATGAAATCTTGCCATTTGCAGTGGTGTGGCTAGAGGTAGAGAGTATAAAGCTTTGTGAAATAAATCAGTCAGAGAAAAATAAATACCATATGATTTCACTCACATGTGGAATTTAGGAAATAAAACAAACAAGCAATAGAAAAGAGAGAGAGAGAGAGAGAGAGAGAGAGAGAGAGAGAGAGAGAGAGAGAGAGAGAGAGAGGCAAACCAAGAAACTGACTCTTTAGTATAGAGAACAAATTGATGACTACCAGAGGAGGGTAGGTGGGTGGATGGGTTAAATAGGTGATGGGGATTAAGGAAAGCATTTGTTTGTGATGAGCAGCTGGTGTTGTATGGAAATTTTGAATCACTATATTACATACCTGAAAGTAGTATTACACTGTATGTTAACTAAAATATGAACTGAAAATAAAGAATGAATCTGGTAGTTGGGATTGTGTAGACTCAGATTCCAGTTTATATCTGGCAAATCAATTCTTCCTGATTTAAAAACCAGTCAAATGTTTCCATATAAATAGAACCAAGCATCTGACTCATCCCATTTTAAGATATTAAGTTAAATAAATCCTCCAGGTGAGATTACTTTTACTTCTACATGCAATCAAAAGAAGTTTTTAACTTTTTTTCTTTTTTAACTCCAAAGGAATGCTCTTACTTTGATAGATGTGTAATATTTATATTTTCCAAAGATGCAGTGCTCTATTCTCCCTACTATATATTACCATATAATTTCCTTATTATAATGAATTACTTTAGAGGACATTATTTCCAACTTATAGAATAGATATTATTTTACAAATTGTATAACAAAAGAATTGCAGCCTTTTTTGTGCTTATTCTACAAGAGTTCTGTATTCATATAATGTACCACTTTACTAAAAAAAGGATCCAGAACAATAAGACAATTTACAGTTTTTATTGACTTTTCTTGGTTTTTGTTCTATGGAAAGTTTATTGATGCAATTGTTAAAAAATACTTACGAAAAATAAAAAATAGTGACTGTTTACTTAGATTGGTAGGTTGTTTGCAAGGATGATTTCAGCAATTTCTTTTTTATATGCACATTTGGCTTTATAACTTTGCCATTCTTACATTAATATGTGAAGTTTCTCCCGTCTTTGAATCTGGACTTGGTTATATGACTTATTTTAGACAACAGAATATTATAAGCCAATATGGCACAAGCAATCACTGGGAAAGTACTTGTGTATGGGATTTGCCATTTTTGGCTACCCTTAGAACCCTGAACCTACATGAATGAGCCAGTCTGTTGAATAGTCCAGGAAGAAAAGAATAAAGACATTCTTAGCTGCCTGACAAACATCAATCATTTAAGTGAGACTATTGTTGATCATTTAACCCTAATGGAGTTGCCAGGTACCATAGTTCCATGAGTGACACAAAACAGGACCAACAGAAGAATCACATAGCTTATCCCAACTCAAATCTGTACTTAAAATTGTTACACATAAAATAGCTGTATCTATAAGCCAATAAATTTAGGCTTTGTTATATTTGTTGATTTGTAATATAGTAATGAATAGATAAATATTGCAAAATGCAAAAATATAACATTAGAATAATTAGAATAATGGAACTGGTTTAAAAATGTGCACAAATAGACCCAGATTTGTATATGCACTTAGACTATGATGAAGACCTAGGTCATTTAAGAACAAATAATTTTTTTTCAAAACAAATGTACTTACTAAAGTTAGCTACCTATTTTCAAATATTTGTCTCACAATATAGATTCCCCAATCGTGTATTATGAATTAAAGAATTAAGTTGAAACTAGGTGACAATAGGAGAAAATAAAGGTGAATATAAGATTGTATGTTATATAAGCTATTTATAAATATATTACTAGCATCAGAAAAAGTTATGCAAAAGATTACTGGTATAGTATATATAAAAATAAGGTTTATTTTCATCAAAAACAGTAAACAACAAATACCTACACAAATTCATAAGAAATTTTTAGAAAATTCTAAACTGACAACATTATCAACATAAAATGACAATTACAGACATTTCATACAGAAAAAACTGTCAATGAACATATGAAATATTTAATCATCATAATAAAAACATATCAAAATGATAATGGAATATTTTTAATCTATTATATTACTATATTCTAAATGCAGTGAAACTCCTTTTTGTTAGCAAGATTTTGGAATGGATATTCCAATAAAATCTTGATAAGATTATATGTTTTAAAAATCCTTCTGGAAGGCAGGAATTCTATTTATTTAGAATTTTATATATGCATCCAACTTTTCATTGAGTAGTTCCAGTTCTAATGATGTATTTTAAGGGAAAAAACAAGGAAAGATGTTAATAAAAAGATATGTGCCTAAGTATGTCCCTAGCACCATTATGCTTAAGAGAGATAATTTGGGAAAAAATGTGGAAGTCATTAAGGATCATTATAATGGAAAGCTACCATGCCATTAAATGTCATATTACCATCAAGCTATGATTGGCTATTCACAATTATTGCCAAATACAAATATTCACAATAAATACACACTGAAAATGAGTACATTCAACAAGAATTGCTGATATGTTTGGTATTGATAGAATAAAAGTAGGACATATACTACACTACAACGATGGTTCAATTATGGATAGTTTTAATTTGTAGTAATAGTAGTAATATTATTATTAATAACTGACATTTCTAAAGTATGTACTATGTACCTAGGCATTAAACTAAGCATTTTATATGGATCATGTCACTAAATAATCCTCACACAACTTCTGTAAGAAATATACCGGTATTTTATCAATAAAGAGACTAATGCTTGGAAAAGATAAATAATTTGTCTAAAATTATAGATACACTAAGCAGTGAACCAGAATTTGGGTCCATACTCTGACTCAGATTACTCTTCTGCTTTTTATACTTGTGTGTGTTGGTGGGGGTGAGGGGGTGGCTCTAATAATACTTTGTAAGTATTATTTAAAAATAGAGCTAAGGGCTCCTGGGTGGTTCAGTGGGTTAAAGCCTCTGCCTTCAGCTCAGGTCATGATCTTGGGGTCCTGGGATCGAGGCCTGAAGAGGCCCGCATCGGGCTCTCTGCTCAGCAGGGAGCCTGCTTCCTCCTCTCTGCCTGCCTCTCTGCCTACTTGTGACCTCTCTGTCTGTGTCAAATAAATAAATAAAATCTTAAATTAAAAAAAAATAAATAAAAAATAAAAATAGAGCTAAAAGTGTTATTTAAAACAAAATAAAGTTAGAGAGCCCCACTGGGTACATTGTTTTGGTTTTCCTAAATATCTGATAAAAGTTTTGTATACATTGATATGTATCCTCTTGATATAGAGAACGAAAAGACATACCTTTTGTTATTTGTAAATGATATAATTTTATTATCTCAAACAAGATTGCCTACACAAACAAACTAACTAGCTTTAATTTAGGGGTTTATTTTTGTTTTTGTTTGTTTATTTGTTTGTTTTTTTTACATTTAGTATCAGTCATCTTAAAAAACAAAACATCCAAATGATCGCTCCAAAGGAAAGGAAAGTTGGAGAGGAAGGTAAGGGAGAAAAGGAGAGAATACTCAAGGGCAATCAAAAAGGAAGAACGGGGAATGAGCTGACAGAAAATAACCAGTGTTCTTCATTATTAAAATTATTAAGCAAGTTAACTCAGTTAGTTATGTGGATAATTTTCAACAAAATTGTAAATGGTGTATCAAGAAGTGCTATTGCAACAATGCTGGGTGCTCCATTACAGAGAATGTACTTTGGCCGTAGTGAACATCTTTTTCTGTCTGGATTTTCTTTTTCATGTGAAAAGTATATTGACCACTTGATAACTGTGAGTTTCTACTGCTCATTTAACTGCACTGAAATAGTTTCAAATCATGTTGTGTTTTTAAGAGTGCCATGTCCATGACATGAAGTCTCTTTTTGACTGACTCCACAGGTCAAATTCCAGTCACTTTCTGTTGCTGGGATTAGTGAAACCCAACCCCAGGTCAATTGTTTTTTTAAACCTAGGAGTCCAAATTATAGTCAAGGAAATTCTACTGGCATTCTAGATATTGGTCTTCCTCAGTTAATCATATCTCAATTGTATATTCAAAATTCAATACAGAGGGGCACCTGGGTGGCTCAGTGGGCTAAGCCTCTGCCTTCATCCCAGGTCATGATCTCAGGGTCCTGGGATTGAGCAGCACATCAGACTCTCTGCTCAGCGGGGAGCCGGCTTCCCTCTCTCCCTCTGCCTACCTCTCTGCCTGCTTGTGATCTCTCTTTCTCTGTGTCAAATAAATCAATAAAATCTTTAAAAAAATTAAAAACACACAAAATTCAATACAGATAAAATATGTTAAGTGAATAAAATTTTAAAAAGTCCAACAAGATGGGATGGGGAAGGAGACCAACCATAAGAGACTCCTAATCTCACAAAACAAACTGAGGGTTACTGGGGGGTGGGAGGGTAGGGATAGGGTGGATTGGTTATGGACATTGGGAGGGTTTGTGCTATGGCGAGTGCTGTGAAAGGTGTAAGCCTGATGATTTACAGACCTGTACCCCTGGGGCCAAAAAAAAAAAAAAAAGTCCAGCTAACTTTCCAAATACTTAAAAATTACTCTTGAATCTAACCAGATCTGGATAAAGTGATATATTTGGACTATATTGTATTGATGACTACTATAAGAAATAGCTCTGCTTGAAAGACAATTATCATATAATCTCTCTGATATGAGGAATTTGAGAAGCAGGGTGGGGGTCATGGGGTGTAGGGAGGGAAAAAATGAAACAAGATATGATTGGCAGGGAAACAAACCATAAGAGACTTAATCTCATGAAACAAACTGAAGATTGCTGGCAGGTGGGGGTATGAGAGGGTGGTATGATCTGTACCCCTGGGGCAAGTAATAATAAAAAAATAATAATAAATAAAAAAGAAGAGGCAAAAATAAATAATAAAATAAGGCCCAGGAAAAAAAAAAGAAAGAAAGAAAGAAAAGAAATAGCTCTGCTTAATAGTTCTACCTATTATAAATTAAGGATACTTATTATTATTACAGAGCCATCTATAACAAAATTGAAGAATAGTTGAATAGTTGCAATTTTCCTGGGAACTTGGTGATTTTCTGTTTTTAATCTTGGGGACACTAAATTATATAATTAGTATTTTTTTCTTTCTCCTCAGCAATTAGATAACTTTGGTTTAAATTTTTAACTCATGAATAGGTCACAAATGTGTACATGTGAAAATAAAATATATACAATTAGTCTTATTTAGTCTTGTGTTTGATTACTTTTTATCTGCAATCTTTACTGTTTTCTTTATTTTTCATTGCTCTTCCACCTCCTTTTCACTATATGTTGATTCATTTGTTATGCCCTCTCTTCAGCTTCCTAATTTTTTTTCTTCTGGAAGAACACACAAGATTATTGAATGAATGAATGAATGACTTTCTTAAACTTTTAAAAATGAGTGTTAATGTGTGTTCATAATATATATGCAATCAATTTAGGTATAATTGCCAACCTAATTTTGGTTTGTTTGATTTTCTAACAAAAATGGGTAGGTTTTGTTTGTTTTGTAAAAAGGCATACCTCAGAAAACCATTAGCCATTTCATCCTGGCTTCCCAATTGACTTTATAAGTACCTCTACATCAGAGACTATAGATTTTGCCCATGTAGTACATGTGACAAGTCAAGTAGTTTCTCAGAACTGTTGTCATTAATGATGATGGTGTTTATTGACAATATTGTACTCATGTCAGTTCAGTTTATTTAACATACCTATTAGGCACAAGGACTCAATAGATAATGGAGATAAAAATAATTATGACTTAGATCATGCACTCTAGGATAATTGGAGAGTAATGGAAGAAACGTACTTACAAAACAAATTATTTCCATCATGGAATTCGTACAGTGATCAAGATAGACACAAAGTGTTATAGTGGAATTATGTAATAAAACTTAATAGCTACACTTGTGTGAGCATAACATAATATATAGAGTTGTGGGATCACTATGCTGTACACCTGAAACTAATGTAACTCTGTGTCAATGATATTTCAAAAATAATAATAAATAACATTTTTAAATTAAAAAAATAATAAAATTAATAAGCTCTGCAATGCTTGTAGTTAACAAGTAGTTACTGAGCATCTCCTAGGAACAGAGCACTGAGATGCACAATACACAATACTCTTTTTTTTCACAATACTCTCTTTTGATTTCCTTTCTGCTTTTATATGTTTTAGAATTTTCCCTCACATCCCTTACATTCTTATATGTTTTAGATTTTCCCTCACATAACTCCTTGACTCCTTTCTTTTTGTCCTTTATTGCAATTTATGATTTCTTTTTGTTTCTACTGAAACAAGTTATTTTATTCCATATGATTAAAATTTACATATGCATCCCATTGCTATATCACCTCACCCTTTCAGTATGACTTAATTCTATATTTTGTGTGTTAATTGTAAGTATGTTATGCACACAAAACAAACTGAGGGTTACTGGGGGGTGGGAGGGTAGGGATAGGGTGGATGGGTTATGGACATTGGGGAGGGTTTGTGCTTTGGTGAATGCTGTGAAAGATGTAAGCCTGATGATTCACAGACCTGTACCCCTTGGGCAAAGAATTAAAAAAAAAAAGTATGTTATGCAGAAGACAAAGAGTCAAGGAAAGTCACCACACATAAACAAAGAATATTACTATTGGAGGAGATTAGAAACATCATACTAAAATTTGTAGCACTATGCTATTTGTACCTGTGTGCCAATCAGTGAACATCTGAAATTCAGATTTCCAAATAGAATAAACATTTTTAAATACTTCCATTTCTTTGTTCTGTTTCATTTTTGCCTGTGCTTCAAATAAGCAGTCAGGAAATTTCTTCCTATGGGATTTTTATTAACTACAAGACAGTCATCAGAAAAAAACAGCTTAAGAAGAAACTGCAAGATATATTTTTTTTCCCTCATTGTGAGTGAATGCCATACTTCTCTCAGTTTGAAAAGTCTTACCTAAGATAATTCAAGTCAGCTGTGAGAAAGCACTATAACGAACTTCTGTTTGTTTTATCTGAAATTAAATTGTAGCTGTGTGGACATGTGAATGAGGCAAAGAAGCTTTGAAGAAGCCTTTCTCATGACTCCCTCCCTGGCCAAAGTATCCTACATTTGCTCTCCCAGAAATTCCTTTAAGTTTCTATTTTTTTTTTTTTATTCTTTGCCCAAGGGGTAAAGAAGATGTGGTATATATATATACAATGGAATACCATGCAGCTATCAAAAGAAACAAAATCTTGCCGTAAGTTCCTATCTCTATTAAGGAATAACATTGTCATTGTTTCAACTCTAACATTTTCTATATTACCATATCCCAAAATCTAAAATTTGACACAAAGGGGGAGCTCACATTTTGATTAACTGGATTGGGAAAATGAGTAGGGCAGTCCAGGAGTTTAAGAGGCAAATCAATTATTACATCATAGGGTAGGTATATATCAATTCTAATTAATCCCAAATTAGTACTCTGACATTTTGGCAGTTGTTAATTACAAAACTGAAATTGCAAAATATTTGTATCCTACATTAAGTTAAAACAAGGATAGGCTCCGAAAGGGAAAGAATATGGTTACAGACTAATAGGATATAATAATCCCAAGAAGCTTAGTAATCACTGATGATCTGCTTTAAATTAATATGGAAAAGTCTTTCATATATCGTCATTGAGTTTTTGCTCTATTTCTTCCTGAAGACTCCTCACTGAATGCTAAAATAATAAACATCCAGCAAATAATTAAACATTCAAACAAGCATATCTTATATAACATGATTTGTTCTTATCTAAAAATGAAACATGTATTTTTGTGGTAACTAGACAGTTTCCCTAAAATTAAGCAAAATTACCCCTAAGATTAAAAGGTCAAATTTCATAATTCTCTGTTTTATGTTTGTTTGTTTGTTTATTTAAAAAAGGCTGTCCCCATTTTTGCTATCACATTCTGCTATCTTCAGGGTGAGTATGACTTGTACTGTCAGAGAAAATGTATAATCTTTTGCAGTTTATAAACAAATTGTTTTAAAATGGCCATTCTTGGAGAAAAATACTTTCTAGTGTTTTTAGAGTATGACAATTTAATAATAGAAAAAACATTGAATGTACATTTGATTCCTTTAGAACATAATCATAAAAATTGAGTTGGGAAATTTTAATTAAAGCATGCTATTTATACTTATTATTTAACCATTATTCTGAAGTCAGTATTTTTATAGCAAGAGAAATTTTTCCTACTTCTCATTAATGTGCAAGATATTAATTTGCATATTTTCATATATTTGATAATTATATATAAATTATATCCATAGTTTTTTAAAGCAAACCATGTTGACAGAAGTAGTACAGTGACCACTGAAGCTAGAAAGTTCATTTGCTCTAGTTATGCTGACATTGTAACATGAAACTGCTCCTGTACTCAAAACTTGATAAATGTTTCCTATTTTAGAAACATGAAATCCTCCAAGGTGCCCTGGAGGAAAGCCCTTCAAGCTTTATGATTTCCTCTAAATGTTTAAAATCATGCTCTCCTTATGTGTTCTGAGTAACAATTACTGGCTTCTTTCCTGGAAATAAAATGTGCTTTACTCTTTTATCTCCTTTAGTGGCTTCATGCTGTGTCCTGCTTTTTCCTAAAATTGTGATTTAGTTTTTCTCATTCAAGGGATAAAAATAATAATTTTAAATATAGCAGTTCTTTTCTTAAACATCATGATTGAGGTAAAGAAACTCACAAGTAGCACTTATTAGAAAAATAATGAAGTATTTACTAACTATTCATATTACTAGATATTAGGATGACCTGGCAAAGTGACTTAAAAATCTTACTTCTTTGGGGCACCTGGGTGGTTCAGGCAGTTAAACATTGGACTCTTGACTTTGGCTCATGTCCTGAACTCATGGCTATTGGGAAGGAGCCCCCGATGTCAGGCTCTGACTCAGCAGGAGTCTGCTTAAATATTCTTTCCCTCTGCCCCTTCCCCTGCTGTCTCTCAAAATAAAATAAATCTTAAAAAGAAAAAAACTTATTTCATTAATTTAGGGTATATTCAAGAATGACAGATATGTGTTATATTGAATACACATTAGTAATATTATATATCATTAATCTAGAATTCAAAACTAAGTAAAGCTTTGAATAAAATATCCAATGTTAAATTATAAAAGAATTTTGCAGACTCATATAATCAGTATAACACATTAAAATGTGAACACTACTTTGATATCTGATGCCATGACAAATTGTTCACTGTATACATGCAAAAAATACATAATAACATGAAGTTATGATCCTAATAATGTAAAAATTATTTCATAGAAATATATGTAGAAAAATTGAACAATGATTTCTAAGTGTATCATTACACACTTTAATATATATAAAATATATCAGCAAAGACTAAATATAAGACAAATAATCATAAAGAACAAAATCCATATATCTAACAATATACATTTTTAAGTTATGTGCAGCATAAAACAACATAATTTTAAAAGGCAGAAACATTTGCCAAATATTTGACACTTAGTGCACAACACTAATAATTAATGTATGATCAGCTTTTATAAGAAAACCAAAATAACTATATTACATATATAATATATATATATTATATATACATGGTACGTAAATGTAAGAGAAAACTTAATTTTAAAGAAACAAATGAATTAGAATAATATTTGAAATGCTTTAATGCTATATTCTGACAAGGGCTACTTAAGTGAACTCATAAGTGAGAGTAATAGATACATCAAAACAGTATCTCAGGGCACCTGGTTGGCTCAGTCAGTTAAGCATCTGCCTTCAGCTCAGGTCATGGTCTCAGGACCCTGGGATCAAGCCTCATGTTGGACTCTGCTCAGCAGGAGCCTGCTTCTCCCTCTCCCTCCCTGCTCCCTCTGCTTGTGCTCTTTCTCTCCCTCTCTCCGCCAAATAATAAAATAAAATAAAATAATAAAATAAAATAATAAAATAAAAAGTATCTCAAATGAAAATTATATGAAAATATAATCACCTCCAGGCGATTAATAAAATTATGCTATCTGGGACACCTGGATGGCTCAGTCGGTTAATTATCTGCTTTCAGCTCAGGTCATGATCCTAGGGTCCTGAGTTCGAACCCCAGGGTTCTGGGATCAAGCCCCACCTCAGGTTCTCTGCTCAGTGGCAGCCTATTTCTCCCTCCCCCTGCCACTCCCCCTGCTTGTACTCTTTCTCCCTCTGTGTCAAATAAATAAATAAAATCTTAAAAAAATAACTCTAAAAAAAAAGGTGCTATCTAATGCAAACAGAATGTTGTAGCCACATACAGGCATATCATAACTTTTAAGAGCTCTTTTAGATTAAGAAAACAAACATTTCACGAATAACTCCACTACTATATGTAATGCACTGTGATAATCATTTTTATACTTACATTGTGAAATTTCTTATAAGTAGGTATTATTAACTTTCTCTGATGGATGAGAAAACTAATGCTCAGAAAGGTAACTAATTTACCTAATGCCACACAACTACTAAGGGTGTATCAGGGCGGAATCTGTTTAAAAACCAATTTAGCTGAATTTAACAAAAATGTATTTAGCACCATTAGCATATATCAAGTGATATGAGAAATAGAAAGGTGAATAGATATGAACATGTCATATATGAGTGATCTTAGCCTATTAGGAACTTAATATTTAGAGGGAGAGAAGTTATATTCATATCAGTTGTAAGGTGGATTATCTGTAACAAAGATACCACATATGTGCGAAGGAAACAGTGGATTTTTACTTTGATTTAAAACAAAAACCAAAAAAAAAACCTCTTCAAGATGGAGAAGGCTGTTTAGCCAGGTACAGTTGGCAGGCAAACTTTTTTTGGAGAGATGTAAGGGAAGAAAAGTACAAAGGAAGCCATATACAGGGCTGAAAGACATGAAATGTGAAATGTCAGGACAGTTTGGCAATATGTGCACAGATCTGAATATCATCCAGTCACCTATGCAGAAAAGCGGAAAATTTTACCTGTATTTTTTTGGAACTGTATTAAGTGAATAAATATTTGGTGTCAGATTTATAATATGCATATATATACACAAGAAATATGTGAAAGGGAATTCTAAAAACTCATACATTAGTGCTCTTTTAGTTTGGTAGCATACTTAGAAATTTTACATTTGGACTGAAATTCTTTGGTAGATTAGCTAAAATTCATTTCTAGCTATTTTGTTAGAGGTTAAGGTATTTTTAGTAGCTTATGGCCCTATTTTGAAACCACTTAAATTCTAACCATGGTTTTCAAGTAAAATATCATTATTTCTTACATTTGTTGAATAGTATGTAAGACATTCTAAAGTATAATTATTTTCATAATGATTTCAAATGCTTTTATGTACTTTAGTAAAATTATTATTAACCTCAGAACTAGGTGGTCTTTCTACTGTTTCCTAGTTTATTACAATAGTCAAATATATGTATCCTATGAATTTATGATTTATATGCTTAATTGTAAAGCCATCAACCTCTCACTTCATACTCTTTATTTTAATTAAATGTCATGAAATAAAATAATTTTTTTTATTAAAACAGAGTACCAAAATGACTATATCAGTAGAATTTATTTATTTATTTATTATTTATTTTTGAGAGAGATTGCACAGTTGGGGGGGGTGTGCAGAAAGGGAGAAGGAATGTATCTTAACTAAGCTCCATGCCCAGCATTGAGCCCAATGTGGGGATCAATCTCATGACCCTGAGATCATGATCTGAGCTGAAGTCAAGAGTCAGCAGCTTAACTGACTGAGCCACACAGGCACCCTATTGGTATTTAATATATTTATCAACATTTTGGAAAATGTTGGAAAAGAGAATAACTTTTCAGATTGTAAGCAGTAAGTATATTTTAGTTCAAAATTAATCCAAATATTACTTTAGACTAGTATTAGTTACGAAGTCAGAAATATGTTGTGATTTATTGAATTTATCTACCTAAATAAGTTAATGTGGTTATGTTATTTAGACTCATTTTTTTCTGTTTCTGATAAAACAGCTGTGGATCAGAGAGCTATTTTTTTTCTTTTTCTTTGATGGATATAAATAGGCAAGAATAGAGTGGAAAAGAATAGAATAGGAGAGGAGAGGATAGAGAGGAGAGGAGAGGAGAGGAGAGAAGAAGAGAAGAGAAGAGACAGAAGAGAAGAGGGTGTGTGGGCAGAGAGGATTTTACTGTTAAACTACAATGTCTGATCACACACAAGGGCTTCTAGGGTAAGGACTACATATGTCTCCTTGGGGAGTGAAACATGATGATGCTAGGAACTGAGCCAAAGTTCCAAAGGAGACATGATCACCATTAACACTCTTGAGAGAAAGCGTATATTGACCAAAGGGATGAAGAATAAATGAATGGGGTCATTTCTGTTTGTACATGTTTACATACCTAATAAATAGCTCTTATGTTTTTCTTTTAGGTGACTAATATTGAAAAATATTTAAATCAATCAACAGCTATTAAAAATGAAGACAAGGGAGAATAGAAAACAAATAAACTTCAAATTATTGATGTTAAACACAAATAATCTTGCAATAGAAACTTTACACCATATGTTGGAATTATTTATAATTTTAAATTACAATCAAGACACAAGGACACAAATTTAATAAAATATATCCAAGACTTGCAATCTTTAAAGTTTGAATGAGTTTCCAAAATGCAATGATTTATAAATGAACAATGCTATGGTGCTTTGGCTTATAAATGTAATGTGTAATATTTCATCAAATAGCTTTTAAAAATCATATGTTTGTTTAGAAATTTCTATTTTAATGTTCTAATTACATGAACAACTAAACTTGTAAGAAATTTTTAGATGAGAGAAAGTTTAGTAAAGTTGAGTCTGGATTAAAATATTTTTCCTTTGGGATAAAGTAATAATTTTGTATAAATTTTTCTCTTTCTTTCCTTTCTTCATTCCTCCTTCTTCCTTCTTCCCTTCTCTTCCTTCCTTTTTTTTAAAAAAAAGATCTAGATGTAGATCTATATGTACATATAGATGTATTATAGTTAATCTATATAACTATAAATTGCAGACAAATAGTTTACATTCATTTAACCCCTTCATTACATATTTATAAAATATGAATATTTTTTCACAACAAGGTACAAATAAAAGCCACAAAAACAAGGTAATTTTACTGTTTCAATTTTTTTTGGAAATATAAATATGTGTGGGACCAATAATCAAATACATGGAGATGAGTCTTTAAATGATAAGTTACTAAGAACAAAAATAAATATGTTTCTTTTATGACATAAATGTTTATGAAGTGTTCTTAAATCATTTTCACCAGCTAGTTGTTCATATAATCCATTAAATAAAAATAAAAATTTCATTTATAAACTAAAATAAAATAATAAAAATGGAATTGCTGTATATTGTATATATATTGTGTATGTGTGTATTTAACAAATAAAATGAATGTTTATATTGAATTATATCCTAGAATCCCAAAATTGTGAATTGTCTACATGTGTTAGTTTAAATTATTCCTTTAAGCAAAAATTATATAAAATGTCACAAAGACTTGAATACCACTATAGGTACTTATTTTTATTTCATTTTAAAATTCTTAAGTTGTACTCGAATCTAAACTACACTCCCGAACACAGGAGAATAAAAAGGCTATAACTATTTATCTTAATAAACAGTAAAAAAAGAAAGGCATAACTATTAATGCATTTTCCACTAGGGAAGAATAAACTGTAAAGATGTGCTTTGTATGAACGCATGTGACATTTATGTCACTCTTGAGACACAAAACAGAACTTAACTATCTGTAATATTATGGATCAACCTATTTTACCTTTCCAATTTTTAAATAGGAAACAAGTCCTAATGATCACAGGTATTCCTTTATAAGCTAAGAACAGAAATTATTATTTTTTTCTGTGTATTATCTGTGTCTCTGAAATAATATAAGAATATTTAATCATTTCTCAGATAATTCTTCCATTGTGAATTAAATAAATTAGAAATACATTATTCCTTTTAAAACTGGGTTAAAATTATTTGAAAGTGTAAAGTGATCTACAAAAGAGTAAATATTATCAACAAAGCTTTATTAGCATGAATTCTAGAATTATACTGACCTGGTCTTTAATAACAGATTCTGCCTAATAATTTGTAATTTGTTTCTCTCTTTTTGAAACCCCTGAATCTTAGTTATCTTAATTTCAAACTAGTTGAATCATTCCTCTGCATGGTGAAACATCAAAACATCTTTTTTTTGTTTGTTTTTGCTGAATTAATACATCTATATATTTTTAACATTTGTTACTGAAGTATACTCGACATACAATGGTATATGAGTTTCAGGTATACAATATAGCAATTTGACAATTCTATACATTACTAGTGCTCGCCAGGATAAGTGTAGTCACCACCTGTCACCATACACTGTTATCACAATATTATTGATTATATTCTCTATGCTGTACTTTTTATGTTCATGACTTGTTACATAACTGGAAGTTTGTACCTTTCAATCTCCATCTATTTCACCCATCCCCAACCCACTTCCCCTCTGGCAACCACCAATTTGTCTTCTATATTTAAGAGTCTATTTTATTGTTGTTTGTTAAGTTTTCCTTTTTTTTTTTTTTGATTCCACATTTAAGTGAAATCTTATGGTATTTGTTATTTTTTTTAATTAATTTATTTATTTAACACAGAGAGAGAGAGAGAGAGATTACAAGTAGGCAGAGAGGCAGGCAGAGAGACAGGGAGAGGAGGAAGCAGGCTCCCTGCCGAGCAGAGAGCCCGATGCGGGCCTCAATCCCAGGATGCTGAGATCATGACCTGAGTCGAAAGCAGAGGCTTTAACCCACTGAGCCACCCAGGCGCCCTGGTATTTGTTTTTCTCTGACTTATTTCACTTTGTATAAAAACTTTAAGTTCTCTGTAAATTATATATATTTCAAAAGAAATGAAATAATCCCAGAAGTGGTTATCTCTTTTCTTTCTGTGCTGGATTATCCATGTGATAGACTAAGAAATTTATGATTAAAGAAAATCACTTTACTCATCAGATGAAAATTTTGAATTATTTGAATCCCTTACATTTACTTATACTTTTCTATTGTTTCTGTGTTTAATTATATTTGATTAAGGGAACATACTGTAATGTTCTCTGTAGATAGTATCACCTGGTATTAATCTGACCCTGCTATTAAGACTATTTTGGTCTGTATCATTAAAAAAAAAAGAGTAAAATTACATAAATTCTCTTTAAACACACTTTTTCTATTAGTGTATAAACTGGAAAATAATGGCAGTAAAAGTAATGAAATCTTTAAAATATAACTTTAGCAACAGCTGCCATTTGATGGGAAATTACAGGATTTTTAAACTTACAATTATTTAATTGTGCTTTTAAATTAATTAAAATTCATTTAAATTCATAGTATACTCCAGTCAAGAAGTATAACACATTTAAGAGGCAATGACAGGTCAATATGCAAAATTGTGCTCATATTATTCACTTAATGCTTCTTTAGTGGATTACTATTTTTATAGTCATAAAATCAAAAGTACTCATGGATATTTCTTTTTATTTCTAAAATAAAAATATTTATTTCTAAAGAAAGACAAGATAAGCCAGTTCTCTTGTTTTTAATACTTGAATTAAAATGGTACATAGTAGCACTTAATTACTCAGCAAATTGTGTAATTAATAGAAATTCTATTTTATTTCAAGTTAACAAATATTAGTGAACTTTAACTGCATGTATTTTTAAAGACTTTAATAAGATGTCTCCTAGTGACAGAAACACAATGGTTATCTTGGTTATAGAGAAGAGTATATTGGAAGAATATTATATTATCCAACAATTGTAACAATTGTAAAATGGGTGCCTAGCTGGCTCTGTAAAGCATGCAACTCTTGAACTCAGGGTTATAAATTCAAGCCGCACGTTGAGTGTAGAGATTACTCAAAAGTAAATTCTTGGGCACCTGGGTGGCTCAGTGGGTTAAAGCCTCTGCTTTCGACTCAGGTCATGATCTCAGCATCCTGGGGTCAAGGCCCGCATCGGGCTCTCTGCTCAGCAGGGAGCCTACTTCCTCCTCTTCCTGTCTCTCTGCCTGCCTCTCTGCCTACTTGTAATCTCTCTCTCTGTGTGTCAAATAAATAAATAAAATCTTAAAAAAAAAAAGTAAATTCTTAAAGAGAAAAGAAAACTCTATCCCTGGGACAAATAATATATTATATGTTAATAAAAATAATTTAAAAAAGAAGAAAAAGAAAGAGAGAGAGAGGACAGAGGTGGAACTGGGTCAGAGGAACAACTTGCATAAAATCTGTATGTAAGTATGTTTCTCTGAGCTTTCATCTCTGAATGAATCCAAATGAACATAAAGTTTTAGCCTCAGTACTTGGAAAAACAAAGTACTTACTGAAATACAGAGCCTGCATAAAGACCTTTTTGGATGAGGGGACAGTGGTGAGAAATCAGGCATTGCATTTAGGACATGTTGAGTTTACAAACATTATTTCTCACCTTGATTAATACAGTAGCTTACAAACTGGTCTCCTTGTTTCTATCCTTTCCTCCCTGTCCCTTACCACTACAGTAAAATCTGACATTACAGCTAGTGGGATTTTATTAAACTAAAGTCAGATCATACCACTTTTCTGCTCAAAATCTTCAAGTAACTCTATTTTACACAGAGCGAAAGTTAGTTTTTACCAGGATCTGGCTCTGCACTACCTCTCAGACCTAATCTCCAATACTCTCCCTTAAACAGTCAATCCCTGCTTCACTAGCTTCTTAACTTTACTTAGAACGAGCATACTCCTAACAGAGGGTCTCTGTATGACTATCCCCTCTGCCTGGTAGGACTTTCCTCCAGATATATTTATGGGTAAACTGCTCACCTGTTCAACTGTTTACTTACTCTGACTTGCCTAGGAAGGAGTCTTAACTTATCTAGACTACTAACACTCCCCCATGACCAGAATTTTAAACCCCTTCCCTATTATCTATTTTTCATTTTTTCCTTAGCCTTTATCACTTAACATACTATAAAATTTATCATATTATTTTTAGTATGTTGATCTTTTATTATATTTAAAGGACTAATTTATCAGCATTAAAGCTCTGAGGAGACCACTTTTGTGTTCAGTATTATGTCCCAAATGCCCAGAACAGTACCATCCATTTAATAAATATTTGTCAAATAAATAAATGAATAAACTAATAAATGTTAGACACTTTTATTAATAAGGATTAGATTCAATTGTAATAAAAACTAACAGCAGTTAGAACAATATAGTTGTTTATCTTTCACATAAATAAAAGGAGTACAGGGGGCTAGTTTGATGGCTCATGAAGTATCAAAATCCAACTACTTCTATCTTTTTATTGCAATTCTCAATATGTGGCTTCTACCTAAGGATACTAAGTGACTCTGGCACTCATAATCTAGGAAGAATAACAAGGAAAATGATATAAGAAGGACACACCCAATTATTTAAGCCACTTGCTGGAATTAGCACATAACAATTTACTTTATATTTTATTTCATTATTCAGCACTTTAATCATCTTGTTACATCCATTGGAAAGAGAAGTTTGGAAATAGAGTTCTTATTTTAGAAAGTTATATGCTCAGCTAAAGATCCGGGGTTCTATTTCTACACAGGAAGACAAAAATAGATATTTGCTCACAACTCTCTGCATCATAATATCCAACTGTATATGGTGAGTAAGCAATTGGTTATAAATGTGAACATAAAAATTTGTTTAGCCAGCAACAGTCTTCATTTACACATGTTGTCACAGAATAATTATATTCACATTCAAAAGTGTTCTAATTTGGATAATAAATTACACAGTCACCTTAAATATATGACTGTAGGTCATTCAAAATATCTGGGCAAAAATGTGTTTCTGGGAATCAGGGGCACATGTACTAATTAGAGACATGAAACATTATGAGATGACCTAGAGAGCTGTATATAGATAAGAAGTCCCACAACTGAGGACTAAGGTACTCTAAAATTTAGAGGTCAAAAAGGCAAAGAAGGCAAACCAATTAAGTCATAGGAAAATCAAAAGGAAGTTGGCTTCGCAAAGGACAAGGGAAGATAATGTTTCAAGAAAAACTACATAAATTATTTTGACAGATGAGATAAAATGAGAACTGAGAATTTACTATTAGATTTAACAATGTAAAGAAAATTTTTGGTCTTAGCATTAACTACTTACTAGAACCATCACCTCAGAATGGAAAGAATGCAATTGGAGAAAAAAAGTATATGCTTTTTTTGTGAAGTTTTACTTTACAGAAATAAAGTAGTAAAGGAAATACCAATATATATATATATTTTAATCTTAAAGCAAAGTTATATTTCAGTGGGTAAGTATAAAGAGAATAATTCAGTACAAAATGAAAATGTAAATAGCAATTATAGAATTGGTGCCTTTGAGAAAATGAGAGGGGATACAATCTAATAAATAAGTAGAAGGACTGGTCTTATACAGAAGCCAATTTTGAAAGAGGAAAAACTTCCTAGATCAATGCATTGTTAGATTTAATGGCTAAAAAATGCAAAAATTCTCTTCTGATTTAATATTGTTTTCTCCTTAAATAAGGTACAGTATTATCAGCTGAGTGAGGAAGGAGCATCAGGGAATATACAGTTAAATAAAACTGGGAAAGTTTTGTCTAGATTAGACCTTGATACTCAGAGTGAATCTGACAATCAATAACATTAGGTCACTTAGAGCTTGTTAGAAATGCAGATTATCAGGTATCTCAAAAGTCTTTTAGAAGCTACATTTTAATTTTTCCCAAGGTAATCTGAACGTACTTTATTTTATTTATTATTATTTATTTATTTATTATTTTATTATGTTAGTCATCATACAGTTCATCCTTAGTTTTTGATGTAGTGTTCCAAGATTCATTGTATAACACCCAGTACTCCATGCAACATGACCCCCCCTTAATACCCATCGCCAGGCTAACAGACCCCCTAACCCCCTCAATTCTAAAACCCTCAGTTTATTTCCCAGAGTCCATAGTCTTTCATGGTTCATCTCCCTCTCTGATTTCCATGCCCTTCATTTTCCCTTTCTTCTCTTAATGTCATCCATGCTATTCCTTATGTTCCATAAATAAGTGAAAACATACAATAATTGACTTTCTCTGCTTGACTTAATTCACTAAGCATATTCTCCTCCAGTTCCATCCATGTTGCTGCAAAAGTTGAGTATTCATCTTTTCTAATGGCTGAGTAATATTCCATTGTATATATGAACCACCATTTTCCTGTTGAAGGGCATCTCAGCTCGTCCATGATTTGGGTATTGTGAACACTACTGCTATGAACATCAGGGTGCATGTGGCCCTCCCTTCTTTTCACTACATCTGTATCTTTGGGGTAAATACCCAGTGGTGCAATTGCTAGGTCATAGGGTAGCTCTATTTTTAACTTTTTGAGGAACCTCCACACTGTTTTCTAAAGTGGCTGTACCAACTTGCATTCCCACCAACAGCCGAATCTGCATTTTAATAACAACTCCAAGTGATTTGTCTGCACATTAATTTTGGGAATCACCAAAGACAGTAAGAGAGCAAACTGATAAGCAAAAAGTAGTAATATTGTTAGCAGGTGATGATTTTAAAGTGAGATAAGTTTTGTGTTACCATCTTCAGCCAACATCCTAAGCCTAACCTCTATTGTCTCTTCCTAGATGATTTCAACAGAATCCTCATTGCTGTCTGTGTTTCTACTTTCAAATTGTCATAATGACTTCTTCATATACTAAGAACATTTGAATTCTTGAACAAACAAACAAACAACAACAAACAAACAAATTAGTTGGAACAACCTCAAGTTTTATGAACTTAAAAGACCTCTTAGCTGGAGCATATGCAGGTTGGTTCACACTGAGAAGATAAGCCTGAACTTGAAAGAAAAATCATTTAATTTCTACATTCAATTATTTGAAAGGCAAACTGAGGACCAAGAGCCACACACTGGGTGAGGCACTAGAAATCCATTATCTCCATTTCTTAAAATAACACTTCATGATTTTTTTTTTACTTAATCACAACCTCCCAAACCATTAAAACTAGAACTATGACCAAAGTAATGGTATAAGAAGTAATTGTCACAGCAGTCCAAATCATGGACTTATTTGAGAGTGCCTTGATGAAAATCACTTGAAATATTCAAACACAGTAAGGATATCCACTGTCAGAGATGTTGTTGAAAAGATTCAGCATGAGTTGAGTAGTTCAGTTAAATGATGATAAAGTTTATAGTATCATTGGAATTCCATGGTCTTTGATTCATCAGAACTTAGGATTCCTTGATAGAATGGAACTGAGTGAATTTATATTTGGAGTACTGTGTGAAGCATCCTAAGATGTGAGTAGGAAAAAAATTACCACCAGATTGCTAAGGGCCATAAAATTACCAGGATGATGCAGAAATTTCTAAATTTCAAAGGAATCTATCAACTTAGGCATTGTTCCTGTGGTTGTTAATGTTTCATCAGTGAAATCAGAATTAGAAGGAAAATGGAAGTTGTCCCAAACCAATAAATTAGTTACACAGATTAAGGGATATGTCAAAGTTCACACTGCCAGAACAAACTACATTTCCTGGTAACTACTCTGGGTAACAAATTCATTATACTATATTGTTCTACACTGGGTTACTCCATATATATATATATATAAATATATATGGGCGCCTGGGTGGCTCAGTGGGTTAAAGCCTCTGCCTTCGGCTCAGGTCATGATCCCAAGGTCCTGGGATCGAGGCCCGCATCAGGCTCTCTGCTCACCAGGGAGCCTGCTTCCTCCTCTCTCCTCTCTCTGCCTGCCTCTCTGCCTACTTGTAATCTCTCTCTCTGTGTCAAATAAATACATAAAATCTTAAATATATATATATATATATATATATATATATATATATATATATATATTTCAAAGTTTTAATTTCCTGAGAGTTCTTTGCACAGACTAGTTTTTTTTTTATCCTTCTGATACCCAGATTAGCCACACTTACAAAATTAAGCTTACTAAAATCCCATAGTCTTTCAAGACTCTGTGTCTCTAAGTATGTTTTTTCCTTTGCCTAGGTTACATTTTGTTGGGAAGTTGTGCCAACACAACAGCTGCTTCTAATGAGTGTTTTTAGTACCTCATCAAAAAATATAAAATCAATGATCCCAGAAAGCTTCTAACTCAAAAGTTTAAAAATTAAAAAAAACCCCTAAATTTAAAAAATCAAAGAAAACAATCAACAGACCAGAATATAACTATATGAAAATAAAAATTATCAATATATTTACTTGGATATGAGCAAAAAAAGTATTGATGATAAAGTAAACTAGGTACTATGAAAATATTTTTAAAAAAGTGATATTCAAACAATCTGAATTTTGAAAAGAAAAATAAAATAGCATAAAAATTAAAGAGAGGTAAGGAAGATGATGACAGAGGAGGATGACCCTAAATCATTTCCTCCCATGAACACAACTAGATAACAATCAAATCATCCTAAATACCCAGAAATCAATCTGAAGACTGAGAACTAACTCCACAACTGCAGGTAGTAAGAGACCACATCAAAGAAGGTAGGAAGTGAAGAGATGTGGTTTGGGGAAGAAATAGATCTCCAGTGCTGCAGAGAGGAAGGAGCCAGGGTTGCAGAGAAAGGAGAGAGAGAGAGTGAGGAACAGACAGGGAAAAAAAAAAAAAAGAAAACATTCTCCCAAAGCCATTGGCTAGGAAAATGAGAAGGGCTTGTTTCCATGTTCTTCCAACCTGTGAGCCTTAAAGACTGGAAGTTTTTTTTTGTTTTGTTTTGTTTTTAGATTTTATTTATGACCTGAGCTGAAGGCAGCCACCTAACTGACTGAGCCACCCAAGCACCCCAAAAGACTGGAGTTTTAATGGGTTGGCTGGAATAGAGCCCAGAGGGTGTGGCCCTTCTCCTGCAGAGAAGGCAGGCAACCTGAAAGCAGAAGACATAGAAACAGTGATCCAAAGAATGCTTGTGGCAGACAACTGGGAGATTATTTTCTCCTCTTGGAGCACATCTCTGATAGGCAACATTCATGGAGATGCCCCTTTGAGGACAAAGGAGCTGGCTGGAGCCATTTCTTTCCAATGTCTCTCAGCGTAAATGCAGAACCATCCACTGGAAGCAATGCAGTGCTTATATTGGCATCCTAATGTGCTTATGCCAAGTCCCACACCCTTGTTTTCTGTAGGGACTACCCTTCTCAATCAAGCCAGTCATTGCTTTCAGGAGCAGGAAACATAATGTGCTTTTCTTTCTCTTTCTTTCTTTCTTTCTTTCTTTCTTTCTTTCTTTCTTTCTTTCTTTCTTTCTTTCTTTTTCTTTCTTTTTCTTTATTCCTTCCTTCCTTCCTTCCTTCCTTCCTTCCTTCCTTCCTTCCTTCCTCTTTCTTTCTTTCTTTCTTTCTTTCTTTCTTTCTTTCTTTCTTTCTTTCTTTCTTTTTCTTCCTTCCTTCCTTCCTTCCTTCCTTCCTCTTTCTTTCTTTCTTTCATTTCTTTAAGATTTTATTTATTTATTTGACAGAGAGAGACACAGCGAGAGAGGGAACTCGAGCAGGGGGAATGGGAGAGGGAGAAGCTGGCTCCTCACAGAGCAGGGAGCCTGATGCGGGATTCAATCCCAGGGCCCTGGGATCATGACCTGAGCCGAAGGCAAATGCTTAACAACTGAGCCACCCAGGCACCCCCATAATGTGCTTTTCTAACACACAAGACATGGCAGAGAATTAGGTAAAATGCCAAGATGGAGGAATTCACCCCAAGTGAATGAAAAAGCAAAGGTCATCAACTGAGATGAAAGCAAAACAGATGTAAGTTACATGCCTGATGGAGAATTTAAAGAAACAATCATAAGGACACTTATTGGGCTTGCTAAAAGAATGGAAGATTTCAGGGAGACCCTTACCACAGATATAAAAGAGTGAAAAAGGAGTCAGACATGAAAAATGCAATAACTGAAATTGGAAACAGGTTTGATGCAATGAAGAGGATGGAAGAAGGAGGGAAATAAATAAGTTATATAGAAAACAAAATAACTGCAAGTAATGAAGTTGAACAAGAGAGAAAGAAAAATTATGGAACATGAGAATAGACTTAGGGAAGTCAGTGACTCTATTAAGCATAATATAATTTGTATTATTACAGGAGTCCCAAAAGAAGAAGAGAGAGAAAAGGGGGAAGAAAATCTATTTGCAGAAATTGTAGCTGAAAACTTCCCTAATGTGGGGAAGGAAACAAAGATTCAAATCCTGAAGGTACAGAGAACTCCGATTATTAAAAAATAAAGAGAAGGAGAAACAAAACAAAACAAAACAGAACAGGGCAACACCAAGGCATACTGTAATTAAATTTGCAAAATACAGTAATAAAGGAAAAATCTTGAAAGTAGCAAGACAAAAGAAGTCCTTAATTTGTAAGAAAAGACCCATAAGTCTAGCAGCAGAACTATCCACACTTAAATCAATAGAAAAGAAAAGAAAGCTGAGAAATAAACCCACAACTATATGATCAATTGATCTTCAACCAAGCAGGAAAGAATAGCCTATGGAATAAAAGCAGTCTCTAACAAATTGTGTTGGGAAAACTGGACAGCAACATACAAAGAATGAAACTGAACCACTTTCTTCCACTGCATAAAAAGTATATTCAAAATGGATTAAAGGCCTAAGTATGAGACAGAAAACCATAAAAATCCTAGAGGGAATATAGGCAGTAATCTCTTTGACATGGATCACAGAAACTTCTTGCTAGATATGCCTCCTGAGATAAGGGAAACAAAAGCAAAAATAAACTATTGCAACTTCATCAAAATAAAAAGCTTTTGCACAGCTAAGGAAACAATCATCAAAATTAAAAGCCAATCCATGGAATGGGAAAAGATATTTGCAAATGGCATATCTGATAAAGGGCTAGTTTCTAAAATGTATAAAGAACTTATACAATTCAACATTCAAACCCAAAATAATTCAATGAAAAAATGGGGAGAGGACATGAATAGACGTTTTTCCAAAGAAGTTCTACAGATGGCCAACGTATAAAAAGATATTCAACATCACTGATCTTCAAGGAAATGTTAATCAAAACTACAATTAGATATCCCCTCACACCTGTCAGAATGGCTAAGTCAAAAATACAAAAAACTACAGGTGTTGATAAGGATGTGGAGAAAAAGGAACACTGCACTGTTGATGGAAATACAAACTGATGTAGCAGCTCTGGGAAACCAAATGAAGGTTCCTCAAAAAGTTAATAATAGAACTATTCCATGATCCAGTAATTGCACTACTCGGTATTTACCCAAATAATACAAAAATACTAATTCAAAGGAATACATGCACCCTGATGTTTATAGCAACATTATCTACAATAGTCAAATTATGGAAATAATCCAGGTGTCCACTGACTGATGAGTGGATAAAGAAGATGTGGTATATATACAATGGAAAGTTATTCAGCCATAAAAAGGAACGAGATCTTCCTATTTGCAATAACATGGATGGATGTAGAGGGTATAATGCTAAGGAAAAATACGTCAGTCATTATAAGACAAATACCAAATGACTTCACCCATATGTGGAATTTAGGAAGAAAGCAAATGAACAAAGGTTGAATCATTAGATTGTACACCTGAAACTAATATTACACTGCATGTTAACTAACTGGTATTTAAATAAAAACATTTTTAAAAAGGAAAAAAAAGTGCAACTAACATTTTGGGGAAAAATTGAGGAAATTTTCCACAAAGCAGAATTTAAAAAAAATAATAAAGAAGAATTCAAATTAAGATAAGGATAAGAAAATTACATAATCAAATGAAGAGATATTATGTCCTAATGAGGAAAACTATTCCAGAAAAAAAAAAGTAGGAACTTACTCAAGAAATAAAAATATTGAATTTCTCAGAAATGTAGAATAGATATTTCCACATAACACTGTCTCTAGATCAGAAAGTCATATAAAATATGCCACATATACATCTCAGATATGTCAGAATTTATAAAAATATTACTGGAAATCTGAAAGGCCATAAAAATTGGAATATTTTCCAATCTAGAATTTAGTATCTGGCCACTTTAACATATAGACATTTTCAAATATATAGTGTTGCAAAAATTCCTCCATCTACACATATTTTTTGTGGAAAGTTACTAGAGAATTTGTTTTTGTCACAAAAACAAATTAGGAAACAAAGACAAAAAATATTATGTAATCCAAGATTTAAGAGCTCTTTTACAGGAAAAAGACAAAAAATCCCAGGATGGTAATAAATATTCTAGGACCACAGCTATGTAGTAGACCAAGAGGAAATTTGTCTAGATAGAAGGAGCAAAATATAGGGGCTTAGGAGATATGTCTCCAATATTAAAAGTGGAACCAAAGAAAAAACGATGGAACCAAGGAGTTAACTGATGTGCTCCATTCTCTGACATGGATATTCCATCATGTGGAATTTGAGCCAACTCTCCCTCTGAATTCCTCTCCACTCAGACCAATAGGCAACTGTGACTAGAGTTAGCACAGTAAATGCTATGCATTTGTAATCCCTCGACTAAATGATCTCTTAAGATGAGTTTTTAGATAAACATAATAAAATTGTTTTACATATTAGAATATCCTGTGGAAGAATATATTGCAAAAATTGAGTGATCAGGGTGATGCTAATAAGAATCAGGGTGATGTTAATGAGAATAATGAAAGAGAGGAATGGTAATAAATATCATTATGCTATAATTTGATATGAACTTTTTATTTTTAAATAGAAATTATTTTAAGAATATTTACTTGTTGGTAACCTTTAAAATAAGAATTCTGATGTCAGTAATCCACATACTTGTAAATAACAATTTAAAATCTTTCAAAAGGACTATTTTTTTTCTATCTGATCCTTTACAGTTATTCCCAGTTATCTTTGGAGTTCAGACTATTGATTTATATCCCACTGTGATAGGTTTTGCATTAGTAGAGCAGTATGTATATTTAGTTTTTTAAACAATCATTTTAAGATAAAAGAAATCTATCTTTATACATGTTAAGTGTTTACTTTTTTTAATTTTTTAAAGATTTTATTTATTTATTTGACAGAAAGAGACACAATGAGAGAGGGAACACAAGCAGGGGCAGTGGAAGAGGGAGAAGCATCCTTCCTGCTGAGCAGGGAGTCTGATGCAGGCCTCAATCACAGGACCCTGGGATCATGACCTGAGCTGAAGACAGATGCCTAACAGCTGAGCCACCCAGGAGCCCCTAAATGTTAAGTGTTTAAATTCCGGATCTTAGTGGATATTATAATAATACTTTTAATAGTATTAAAATATATCATTGGTCTTTATTCTACACTGTGACTTGCAAATTGAGATGCAAATATGACGTGCTTAATGGTAATCATTTGATTTATGTAACATAAACATAGTTGTTCCTTATTCCATGATAAATAAAACATTTTATCTCGTATTTCTTCTAAATCACTTCCTTGATTTCAAGATATTGCATTTTTCTCATAAATTTAAGAGTCAAAAAATCTAAAAAGTCAACTATTTAGATACTCAAATTATTTTTACTGACATAATTATAATGTTTTTATGTTTGAATCTCATTTCTCCCCACCACCTCCTAAATGATAATGTGATAACTGAGGGTTTCTTAAACAAAATAACATTGGCATGCTACCCTCCATCCATTAAAAAAAGATAAATTTAAAATTGTTTTCTTATAAAAAGGTGCAATAAAACTACCTTATTGATGTTCTAGGAAGAGAACTTTAATGGAAATCTTGTTTGTAAAACTATTGTCGATTTATTTAAGGAAGAGTATATTATTATTATAGCTTAGTAATAATTACGACTTTGCAGAAGATGTGTCCATAGGGTATTAATTTAACTTTCCCATAAGCAAATTTAAAGTCCATTTTCACTTCATGCACTTTTTATATTGCCATAGATTAAGATCTGTATAGGCAAAGGCTTATTTCAAATATGCATAGTAAAAGTATTGTAAATGTAATTTCTGTCTTTACTGAAAAGCTTTTGTACACAATGCATATGCTATTAAACTCATCTAGTATTAAAAACCCTTCCAAAACAGAAAGGAAACCATTTGAAATGCATGCACTAACCTCCTCAGCTATAAAGCCTGTTTATAAATGCTATGATTTTGATACATTTCACTTTTCCACACATCCAGTGATCATTCAGGGATCAAATCTAGCAGCTAACAATTTGCCATTCAACATTCTGTCAATAGATCATTCCTTTTATAGCTTGTTACATTTCAAAAGTGATTGAACTAATTAAACACAAATGTGAACCCAACTATAGATTTAAATAATGTTCAATGGCTTTGGAAAGGACACTATTATTAGCAAAGACATGTTTTAAATAACTTAAAGCAGAGTTAAATTCATTAATCTATGCTTTTAGTACTACTTACAACAATACAATTTTTATTTTCCTAATAGTTTACATATGCTTTCTGCAAAATGCTAGGAGTTAAACAGCCATGTGCTCAATGGCTTAAAAATGCAGACACTTTCAAAAGTTAAAAGAATAAACATGATAAGTAAATGCCTTTATCAAAATGTTTATATTTTATTATAAAGAATATTTCTATACTTTTAATTCTTCGAGCACTTAAAATTACTTTGTATCAAGGTAAGTAAAAATGTATTATCAGCAAAATTAACCTAATAAAAAAAGATGAAGCTTAAACAATAAGAAAAAATGGGAAGCTTATAAAAGTAATGTTACCTTTGTACTTGGATCTCTTGGATTTCCATTGATCATAGACTTGAACTTCTGTCACAGCTTAACAAATTTCAGTTGTTTTTGGCCAGTTCAGCGAGTAGGTAAAAAATATACATCATTGAATATGCTTTGGCAATATGATACAATTATTACTGACTACTTGAGACCATGGTACATGACTCCTCTGAGGATTAATTTAACTAATTGCAGATTGGTACATACAGTTTGTATTGCTTCAGTCCTTTGAGATATGCTACCATAATTAGTGCACATAGTACATCCTGCAGATTCTTCCTGTACAATACTGCAGTTTTATTTGCAACAAAATTAATCAATATATAACAAGTTTACTAATCAGAAAGATTTCATTTATCCCCACTTCAGATTTTGATGAATCATGATGTTTCAACACTACTTATAAATTTTTAAGGTGAGAGCAAAAAAGAAAAAAAAGAAAAAATAATATATATGCATTTTCCTGTTAAGTACCTTTACTCCTACCCACCACACCTTTTCTTGATTTACATCTTTCACAAACTTTGTCTTCATATACTAGTTAAGTGGAGCAAATCAATATGCTTAAGTTTTACAGAAGTATTTCTTTTTCCAGGCTTCATACTAAAGACTCATAATACTGCTTCCAAATAAGACTAATAGCCATAAAAATAATCTGATCAATTTTTATAATGTGTTTGTTACATATCGAGAATTATAATTTGACCTCATTTATAAGATATAATAACTTCATATCACCTGGGAAATAATAAACCAGGCTAGAGATATGTTTCAGTTTGCTTATTTGTTTCTTCTTTTTTGACAATTTATCATATATGTAAGAAATTTTCAGCATAAAAAGTTGAAATTTTTTTGTACTTTAGATTGTTATCCAAAGTTCATGTTTGACTCTGTTAAAGATATTTTACTGAAAGAGATTTAATAAATTTTGAAAAACGTGCAAACCAGATAGAATGCAAGGCCAAAGCTCTGCGACTTGCAGTACACTATTGGTTGGAACTACAGGTAAAGGTAATGAAGGGTAAAATTCTTTCAAAGCCCTTAAAAAAAGCACACACACACAAACACACACACACACACACACACACACACACACACACCCCTACTAGGGACTAGGAGAAAATCAGGGCAGAAATAAGGGAAATGTATTGATGAATTAGATCCTTCACCCTTGTTTAAAGTATGTATTGCCCAATGCTAAACCCCAGATAGAAAAACAAATCAAAGCAGCAAGATGGTGGAGGAGTAGGAGACTGATTATCATCAGGTCCCAGGAATTCACCCAGAGAGCTATCAAACTATTCTGAACACCTACAAATTCCACCGGAGACTGAAGAGAAGAAGAGCAGCAATTCTAGGAAGAGAAAATTGACCACTTTCTGGAAGGTAGGATGTGTGGAGAAGTGAATCTGAGGCGACGGGAAGATAGACCCGGGGGGAGTGGCCGGCTCCGGCAAGGGAGCGAGCAGTGGAGCACAGACTCGGAACTGTTAGAAGTCGGCTCCACTGAGGGACATCGCCCCAGAGACCAAGCGAGGGGGTGAAACCCATGCAGGGTCATTGTGGTCTCAGGACCCACGGAGACAAAAAAACACCAGGGGTGTCTGAGCGCGACCGAGCTCCCAGGTCTCAGAGAGAAGCCGGCGGGAGAGACGGAGCTGAGCTGAGGTGTCTCTCAGCTCAGGGTTACCTTGGGCTGTGAACTGAAGCACAGCCAGGCCACTGCTCTGTGAGCGGGGACCCCACGAGCGGCAGACCCGGAGAGACTCACCTTCCTCCTCCGGGAGGAGCGGTGCGGGAGCGGCTGCAGGAATCTGCCAGGTTTGGAGATTCTAAACAGGGCCGCGCCAGAGACAGAGACACTCGGTCACAGGCCGGGTGAGCTCGGAGAGCGGCCGGAGACCAGGAGATGGGAGGGACTGCTTTTCTCTGAGGCGCACTGAGGACTGAGGCCCCAGGCTCTCAGCTCCTCCGGGTCAGAGACTGGGAGCCGACATTTTCAGTCCTGTCCTCCAATGAGGTACGGAAAGCGTTCAGGGAAAAAAAGCTCCCGAGAGCGAACCAGAGCTGAATACGTAGCCTGGCCCCTGGCGAGAGTGGTGGGAATCTGCCTCGGGCAGAGACGCTTGAGAATCAGAGCAACAGGACCCTCCCTCAGAAGACCAAGGGAGAAAAAAAAAATCCCGTCAAAGTCAAGTTCAAGATTGCTAAACATTGTGGAACTCCAGAACTACGGAAAAGCAACGGATTCAATTCATGGCTTTTTCCCCATGATTCTTCAGTCGTTCAAAGTTAAATTCATTGAATTTTTTTTCTTTGAATTTATTTCTTACTTTTTTTCTTTAAAAATTTTTCCCTTTTCCTATTTTAACTTTCTTAACTCATATCGTATCAACACTTTTTATTCTTTTTTTAAATTTTCATTGTTATAATCATATTTTATCCCTTCACTGTTTTTAACCTTATTTATTTGGATACTTATAGGGTCTGTTCAATTCACCAATCTAATAGATAGAGATAGATAGAGATAGAGATAGAGACAGAGAGAGATAGAGTCACAGACAGACATAGATATAGAAACAGAAATAGATAATATAGATATAGGATTTTGTTTTATTCATTTTTGTTTGTTTTGTTTTTGTATGATTTTGTGTTTTCGGTTTTTTTTGTCTGTTTTTGTTTTTTTTTTTCCCCCTCTTATTTTTCTCCCCAGTTCCAGGTCACTTCTGAGTAGGTTAGTGTTTATTTATCTGGGGTCATTGCTAACCTTTAGTATTTGGTTCCCTCATCCATCTATTCCTATCTGCATAAAATGACAAGGCAGAAAAAACCAACACACAAAAAAGAACAAGAGCCAGTAATGAAGGCTAGGGACCTGATAAATGTGGACATTAGTAATATGACAGAACTAGAGTTCAGAATGACGATTCTTAAGGTGCTGGCTGGGCTTGAAAAAAAAATGGAAGAAAATAGAGAAGCTGTCTCTAAAGAAATAAAAGACCTTTCTGGAGAAATAAAAGAACTAAAATCTAACCAAGCTGAAATCAAAAAAGCTATTAATGAGGTGCAATTGAAAATGGAGGCTCTTACTGCTAGGATAAATGAAGCAGAAGATAGAATTAGTGATTTAGAAGACAAAATGTCAGAGAAAAAAGAAGAGGATGAAAAGAGAGACAAACAACTACTGGACCATGAGGAGAGAATTCGAGAGATAAGTGATGCCATAAGACGAAACAATATTAGAATAATTGGGATCCCAGAAGAGGACGAGATTGAGAGAGGGCCAGAAGGTATATTGGAGCAGATCTTAATACAGAATTTCCCTAATCTGGCAAAGGGAACAAGCATCAAAATCCAGGAGGCACAGAGAAGCCCCCCCAAAATTAATAAAAATAGGTCCACACCCCGTCATCTAATAGTAAAACTTACAAGTCTTAGTGACAAAGAGAAAATCCTGAAAGCAGCTCGGGACAAGAGGTCTATAACATACAATGGTAGAAATATTAGATTGTCAGCAGACCTATCCACAGAGACCTGGCAGGCCAGAAAGAGCTGGCATGATGTATTCAGAGCACTAAATGAGAAAAATCTGCAGCCAAGAATACTATATCCAGCTAGGCTCTCACTGAAAATAGAAGGAGAGATAAAAATCTTCCAGGACAAACAAAAACTCAAGGAATTTGCAAACACCAAGCCAGCCCTACAGGAAATATTGAAAGGGGTCCTCTAAGCAAAGAGAACCTTAAAGAAACATAGACCAGAAAGGAAGAAACACAATATACAGTAACAGTCACCTTACAGGCAATACAATGGCTCTAAATGTATATCTCTCAATAGTTACTCTGAATGTAAATGGACTAAATGCCCCAACTAAAAGACACAGGGTATCAGAATGGATAAAAAAACAAGACCCATCGATATGCTGTCTACAAGAAACTCATCTTACACGCAAAGACACCTCCAGATTTAAAGTGAGGGGATGGAAAACAATTTACCATGCCAATGGACAGCAAAAGAAAGCTGGAGTGGCAATCCTTATATCAGATAAACTAGACTTTAAGGCAAAGAATATCATAAGAGATGAAGAAGGACACTATATCATACTAAAAGGATCTGTCCAACAAGAAGATCTAACAATCATAAATATCTATGCCCCTAACATGGGAGCAGCCAATTATATAAACCAATTAATAACAAAATCAAAGAAACACATTGACAAGAATACAATATTAGTAGGGGACTTGAACACCCCCCTTACTGAAATGGACAGATCATCAAAGCAAAAGATCAACAAGGAAATAAAGGCTTTAAATGACACCCTGGACCAGTTGGACATCACAGATATATTCAGAACATTCCATCCCAAAACAACAGAATACACATTCTTCTCCAGTGCACATGGAACATTCTCCAGAATAGACCATATTCTGGGTCACAAATCAGGTCTCAACAGGTACCAAAAGATTGGGATCATTCCCTGCATATTTTCAGACCATAATGCTCTGAAACTAGAACTCAACCACAAAAGGAAAGTTGGAAAGACCTCAAATACATGGAGGCTGAAGAACACCCTACTCAAGAATGAATGGGTCAACCAGGAAATTAAAGAAGAATTAAAAAAATTCATGGAAACAAATGAAAATGAAAACACAACTGTTCAAAATCTTTGGGACACAGCAAAAGCAGTCCTAAGAGGAAAGTATATAGCAATACAAGCCTTTCTCAAGAAACAAGAAAGGTCTCAAGTACACAACCTAACTCTACACCTACAAAAGCTAGAGAAAGAACAGCAAAGAAAGGCTACACCCAGCAGGAGAAGAGAAATCATAAAGATCAGAGCAGAAATCAATGAAATAGAAACCAAAAGAACAGTGGAACAAATCAATGAAACTAGGAGCTGGTTCTTTGAAAGAATTAATAAGATTGATAAACCCCTGGCCAGACTTATCCAAAAGAAAAGAGAAAGGACTCAAATTAATAAAATCATGAATGAAAGAGGAGAGATCACAACCAACACCAAAGAAATACAAACAATTCTAAGAACATATTATGAGCAACTCTACACCAGCAAATTTGACAATCTGGAAGAAATGGATGCATTCTTAGAGAAATATAAACTACCAAAACTGAACCAGGAAGAAACTGAAGACCTGAATAGACCCATCACCAGTAAGGAGATTGAAGCAGTCATCAAAAATCTCCCAACGAACAAGAGCCCAGGGCCAGACGGCTTCCCAGGGGAATTCTACCAAACATTTAAAGAAGAATTAATACCTATTCTCCTGAAACTGTTCCAAAAAATAGAATTGGAAGGAAAACTTCCAAACTCCTTTTATGAGGCCAGCATTACCTTGATCCCCAAACCAGGCAAAGACCCCATCAAGAAGGAGAATTACAGACCAATATCTTTGATGAATACGGATGCAAAAATCCTCAACAAAATACTAGCCAATAGGATCCAGCAGCACATAAAAAGGATTATTCACCACGACCAAGTGGGATTTATTCCTGGGATGCAAGGTTGGTTTAACATTCGCAAATCAATCAATGTGATACAAGACATTAATAAAAGAAAGAACAAGAACCATATGATCCTCTCAATAGATGCTGAAAAAGCATTTGACAAAGTACAGCACCCTTTCTTAATCAAAACTCTTCATAGTGTAGGCATAGAGGGTACATACCTCAATATCATCAAAGCCATCTACGAAAAACCCACAGCGAATATCATTCTCAATGGAGAAAAACTGAGAGCTTTTCCCCTAAAGTCAGGAACACTTCAAGGCTGTCTATTTTCACCACTGCTATTCAACATAGTACTAGAAGTCCTAGCCTCAGCAATCAGACAACAAAAAGAAATAAAAGGCATCCAAATTGGCAAGGAAGAAGTC
>LNAC01001102.1:285270-311846 GCA_002007465.1 Ailurus styani
CTCATACAGGAATTCAGTCAAGTGTCAGGATATAAAATCAATGCACAGAAATCAGTTGCATTTCTATATACCAACAACAAAACAGAAGAAAGAGAAATTAAAGAGTCAATCCCATTTACAATTGCTCCCAAAACCATAAGATACTTAGGAATAAACCTAACCAAAGAGGCAAAGAATCTGTATTCAGAAAACTATAAAGTACTCATGAAAGAAATTGAGGAAGACACAAGGAAGTTGAAAAACGTTCCATGCTCATGGATGGGTAGAATAAATATTGTGAAAATGTCTATGCTACCTAGAGCAATCTACACATTTAATGCAATCCCCATCAAAATACCAGCAATTTACTTCAAAGAAATGGAACAAATAATCCTAAAATTTATATGGAACCAGAAAAGACCCCGAATAGCCAAAGGAATGTTGAAAAAAAAAAGCAAAGTTGGCGGCATCACAATTCCAGATTTCAAGCTCTATTACAAAGCTGTCATCATCAAGACAGTATGGTACTGGCACAAAAACAGACACATAGACCAGTGGAACAGAATAGAGAACCCAAAAATGGACCCTCAACTCTATGGTCAACTAATCTTCGACAAAGCAGGAAAGAATGTCCAGTGGGAAAAAGACAGTCTCTTCAACAAATGGTGTTGGGAAAACTGGTCAGCCACATGCAGAAAAATGAAACTGGATCATTTCCTGACACCACACACAAAAATAGACTCAAAATGGATAAAAGACCTCAATGTGAGAAAGGAATCCATCAAAATCCTCGAGGAGAACACAGGCAGCAACCTCTTCGACCTCAACCGCAGCAACTTCTTCCTAGGAACCTCACCAAAGGCAAGGGAAGCAAGGGCAAAAATGAACTATTGGGACTTCATCAAGATTAAAAGCTTTTGCACAGCAAAGGAAACAGTCAACAAAACCAAAAGACAACTGACAGAATGGGAGAAGATATTTGCAAATGACATATCAGATAAAGGGCTAGTATCCAAAATCTATAAAGAGCTTCTCAAACTCAACACCCATAAAACAAATAACCCAGTCAAGAAATGGGCAGAAGACATGAACAGACATTTCTCCAAAGAAGACATCCAAATGGCCAACAGACACATGAGAAAGTGCTCAACATCACTCGGCATCAGAGAAATACAAATCAAAACCACAGTGAGATACCACCTCACACCAGTCAGAATGGCTAAAATCAACAAGTCAGGAAACGACAGATGTTGGCGAGGTTGTGGAGAAAGGGGAACCCTCCTACACTGTTGGTGGGAATGCAAGCTGGTGCAGCCACTCTGGAAAACAGTATGGAGATTCCTCAAAAAGTTGAAAATGGAGCTACCCTATGACCCAGTAATTGCCCTCCTGGGTATTTAACCAAAAGATACAAATGTAATGACAAGAAGGGACACCTGCAACCCAGTGATTATAGCTGCAATGAGCTGAAGGCAGACGCTTAGCTGATTGAGACACCCAGGTGCCCCAGCTAACTGAGTTTAAATACATTTTTAGAAAGGGTGGAAGTCCAAGATCAAGGTACCAATGGATTTGGGTCCCAATGAGAATTCTCTTCCTGGCTCACAGATGGGTGTGGCTGCCTTCTTGCTGTATCATCACATGACAGAGAAAGAAAGCTCTTCTGTCTCTTCCTCTTTTTATAAGGGCATTAATCTCTTCATGAGGGCCTTTAAGGAAAGTTCAAGGTAGGCATCAGTATATTTCTGGGCCCTGAGAACAAATAGCTTCTTCTGGGGCAGGAGAATTGGATCTAGGAGTGATGGACATGGGGAATATTGCCTTATGTACTTTCTCTCTCCCATAGAAAACAATATCCATTGGAAGAGGTCTTTTTTCAGGGAATTTTGGTGTTGCTCAGTAATTGCAAAATCATGTTTATGCCAGAGACTTTTCTTTGTGGTTTTTGTTCCTTTGTTTACTTCTTTGTTTGAGTTTGTCAGATATTTATTCCAAATTAATTGTGAAGAAGCAAAAATTATGAGACTACATTTGGGATTTTGAATTTGAATTAGGAGACAAGTTTCATTTTAAGATAAATATAAGACTTTTGTTTAAAAAAAAGTGCAAGTCTTTGAAATTTGGACCGAGTGAAGCTAATGTTATGTGATGAACACTTATTTAATAGAATGGAAGTTCACTGAACTGTCGGATCAATATTTTCCAGAATGTCAATCAAGCTGAGAAAGTACAACTGTTCAGCACAATAAGCTAAAAAATACCTGCAAAATAAAAGCTGCAAGCAACTATAGGCTTAATATTTTGAAACAAAGCAGGTTCAGAACTGAATACCTCTGTGCCAGCTTTCATGCAGTTATTTTCATGGCATTTCAGAACTTTCTTCAGACCTTGCTGCAGGCCATTTACTTTACTTTAGGGGACTGAGCAGTGCATTTAACATTGTAGAGAAACTTTTCAGTTACATACTCAGTGATGGCTCTTAAACTTCTTCCATTCTGCACCAATCACAGGTGTTACATAATGAAGCTCAAATAACTTTAGTCATGCCCAGAAGCTAGTCATGATTTCTGACAAAATAACAAAAGGAAAATTACTATCTTCCTTACAACATTAAATTTCTTTGGGATTTAATTTAATTGTTCTGCTATAGCGTGGAGGTATATAAATATTAGGTTCAGTATCTCTTAACTGTTAAAGGAAAAAGAGGATTAAGTGATCTCAAAGTCTGACATTTTCTTTAGTCACATCCATGCAAAAAGTCTGAGCAGAGAATGATATGCTATACCAATCTGGAGTATTTCTCTGATCTAGACTTAATTTTCTATCTCCATACCGACATAAATTTATTTTATTTTCTTTATACTACCATAAATTTAAATATTACTTTAGAAACTTAGTATAAATATTACTTTGTGAAATATGTGACTTTCATATTCTATATTCCAAGAATATAAGAATTAACAAATACCTTTGCATAAGCAATTTTAGGGGCATTTTTCCCCAAAGTATATAAAAGTCTATTATATACTAATATTTAGTATTGACTTAATCAACTCTTATAAAGTATATTTATATTAAGAAAGCATTATAATAAAACTCTAAAGATACCACTTAGAAGATTCAGATTTAATTTGGGAGGAATTTGGGAAGATGACAGAGTAGGAGGAACCTCAGCTCACTTTTTCCATATTTATAACCAGATATCATCCCATTGAAGCCAATAAACCAGAGAGTGATTTGAAGACAGAACAAATTCCACATCTAAATATAAAGAAGCTGCATCTGAAAGTTAGGGGAGGTCAGAAAGGCAGAGGGAGACTGCCCACATGATAGAGGGAGCTGTGCACAGAGAGGGCAGAAAAATGGGCCCTCACACCAGGAAGTTCACATGGAGAAGATTAATCCCCATAAAATTTGGCTTCAAGAACCAGAGGGCCTGAATTCTGTGAGTTTGTAAAACCAGTGGGGCCTGGAACCTGGAGCTTTAGAGGTAGGTGACTCAGCATTGTGTGAGGTGGGATGGCCGGTGATAGCCAGGTCTTTGCCCTTAAATAGACAACACCTTACTTGGAGAGGCAACATAAAAATTGCAGTTAATAAAGTGCTGAGGACAAACGGGAGACATCTGTTTATACTGACCTCTGAACATGTTGGGAGACTCATCCAAAGACAAGATAGCTGGCAGGTGCCATTTCCTCTCCCACTCACCAGCATAAAAATGGAGACACCTGCTGGAGGTAAAGCTGCACAGACACTTTTAACTATCCCTAGCAGTGAACCGTGCCCACTGGTTCTTGCGAGGACTCACCAACTCCAAGCATGCTGCCCTTGGCCCTGGATTCAGGGCAAATTTTCTTAAAACCCAGGGACCATCCCACCCAGTTTCTGGGTGCACAGATGCCACAGAGCACCGGACACACCTGCTATACCCACTTAGCTGTGCACCCCCAGCTACCCTTGTGTCTTAGCCAGGTGCATGCCCCCCGCCACCAACGCAAGGTGCTTAGCCATATGCCCCCAGGTTCCATTGCATGCCATACCCAGCCAGGTGCCCATAGGTGCCATCATACACCTTGCCAAGTTGTGCACCCAGGCCACAGTCACACGCCACACCCAGCTGCCATATCCACATCTATAGCCATCCTTGAGAAAAGAGAGGAAGACAGGAGTGAGGCCCATATCACAGAGATAAGGAATAATATAGTAGAGAAAAAGGATGAGAAACACACGTGATGGAGTGAATACTGGCATGGAAGAAAGCAGAGAAAGGAATTAGTGATCTGGAAGATAGAGAAATGGAAGGTAAGGTGAAAATGAGAAAGAATAAGAATTGTGCAAAATGAGAATAGACTTAGGTTATTCAGGAACTCCATCAAAAGTAATAACACTTGTATTATAGGAGTCCCAGAAGAAGAAGAGAAGGAAAGGGGCAGTAGGAAATATATTTGAAGAAATACTAGGTAATAATAGCTGAAAACTTTCCTAATCTGGGGAAGGAAACAGACATCCAGATGCAGGACGCACAGAGAACCCCCAACAGAAATCAAGAAAAGCAAACTGACAAGATATATGGTAATTAAATTTGAAAAATATAGTGATAAAAAATTCTTAAAAACAGTAAGATAAAAGAAGTCCTCAACTTACAAGGGAAAACACATAAGGCTAACAGATTTTTGACAGAAACTTGGCAAGCCAGAAGAGAGTGTCATGATATATTCAAGGTCCTGAAAGGGAAAAATCTGCAGCCAAGTATATACTATCCAGCAAAGCTATCATTCAGAATAGAAGGAGAGATAGTTTCCCAGAAAACAAAAAATAAGGAGTTTGTGTCAATTCAACCAGCCCTGCAAGTAATATCAAAGGGAACTTTTTGAGTGCAAGGGAGAGACTTTGTACTTTGAGTGCAAAGTGAGAGTAGAGACATAGGGAACAAAAAATAGTAAAAGTGAATATTTGTGGAAAAAATTCAGTCAAGGAACTCAACAACAAAGGATATAAAATATAGTAACATACATCTAAAACATGGGAAAGAGGGAAAAAGAGTGGGTTCAAACTTAAACAACCATCAGAAAAAAACCCAGATAAACAGAGGTGCCTGGGTGGCTCACTTGGTCAAGTATCTGCCTTCAGCTCAGGTCATGATCTCAGGGTCTTGGGATCAAGCCCCACTTTGGACTCTCAGCTCAGCAGGGAGTCTGCTTTTCTCTCTCCCTCTGCTCCTCCCCCTGCTTGTTGTCTCTCTCTCAAATAAATAAAATCTTTTTAAAAAATACAAAAAACAAACAAACAAAAAAACAATAACCCCTCCCAAAAAATGACCATTCACTTAACACAGAAGGGGTTATATAGAAATGTAATGGTAACCATATAGCAAAAACTGCTAATAAATATGCAAGGAATAAAGAGAAAGAAGTCCAAATATATCACTAAAGAAAATCAGCAAAAAAAAAAAATCTTCGGAAACAACCACAAAACAAGTAGGAAAATGGCAATAAATATAAATGTATCAATAATTACTTTGAATGTAAATGGACTAAGTGCTCTAATCAAAAGATATAGAGTGGCAGAATAGATAAAAAGCAAGACCTATTTATATGCTGCCTATAAGAGACCCATTTTAAACCTAAGATACCTACAGATTTTTTAAAGTTAGGGGATGGAGTAACATTTACCATGTAAACAGATATCAAAACAAGGCTGAAGTAGCAATCCTTATGTCAGGCAAAACAGACTTTTAAATAAATACTGTAATGAGATACAAAGAAGGGCCGTATATAATCATAAAGTGGACAATTCAACAAGAAGATACAATAATTATAAATATATATGCACCAAATATAGGAGCACCTAAGCATAAAAGTTAATAACAAATGTAAAGGAACTAATCCATAATAATAAAATAATAGTAGGGTACTTTAACACCGCAAGTATAGCAATGGACAGATGATCCAAACAGAAAATCAACAAGGATACAATGGCTTTGAAAGACACAATGGACCAGATGGACTTAACAGATAAATGGATCATCACCCTGTATATTCAACTAATCTTCAACAAAGAAAGAAAGAATATCCAGTGGAAAAAAGACAGTTTCTTCAACAAGTGGTGTTGGGAAAATTGGACTACCACATGCAGAAGAATGAAACTGGACCATCTTCTTACATCAAATACAAAAATAGACTCAAAATGGATTAAAGACCTAAATGTGAGAAAGGAATCCATCAAAATCTTAGAGGAGAATACAGGCAGCACCCCCTGTGATCTCAGCTACAGCAACATCTTGCTAACCCCATCTCCATAGGAAAGGGAAACAAAGGCAGAAATAAACTATTGGGACATCATCAAAATAAAAACCTTTTGCACAACAAAGGAAACAGTTGGCAAAACTGAAAAACAACCGAAAAATGGGAGAAGATATTTGCAAATGTCTTATCAGATAAAAGACTAGTATCCAAAAATCTATAAAGAATTTATCAAACTCAACACCCAAAAGCAAATAATCCAATCAAGAAATAGGCAGAAGACATGAACAGACATTTCTGCAAAGAAGACATCCAAATGGCCAACAGACACATGAAAAAATATTCAACATCACTCAGCATCAGAGAAATACAAATCAAAACTACAGTGAGATACCATCTTTTCAGAATGGCTGAAATTAACAAGTTGGGAAACAACAAATGTTGGTGAGGATTCAGAAAAAATGGAATCCTCTTACACTCTTGGTGGAATGCAAGTTGGTACAGCTACTCTGGAAAACAGTATGGAAGTTCCTCCAAAAGTTGAAAATAGAGCTACTCTATGACCAGCAATTGCACTATTGGGTATTTACCCCAAGATACAAATGTAGTGATCTGAAGGGACACTTACACTCCAGTTTTTATAACAGCAATGTCCACAATATCTAAACTAAAAAGAGCCCATGAAACTGAATGGATAAAGAAGACATGGTATATATATATACAATGGAATATTACCCAGCTGTGAGAAAGGATGAGTACTTACCATTTACATGGATGTGGATAGAACTGGAATGTATTATGCTGAGCAAAATAAATGAATCAGAGAAAGACAATTATCATATGACTTCACTCATATGTGGAATTTAAGAAACAAAACAGAGTGGCAAGGGGAAGGGAGGGAAAAATAAAACAAGACAAAATCAGAGAGGGAGGCAAAGCATAAGAGACTCTCAATTACAGGAAACAAACTGAGGGTTGTTGGAAGGCAGGGAAATGAGGGAGATTTCGTTACAGGTTGATGGGCATGTGATGTAATGAACCCTGGGAGTTATATACAACTGATGAATCATTGAACTTTATCTCTGATAATAATAATATACTATATGTTAATTAACTGAATTTAAATTAAAATGATAAACTAAAAATAAAATTTAAAAAATGTACATGGAAAAACATGAAAATGAAAACACAGTGCTCCAAAACATCTGGGATGTAGCAAAAGTTTATAGCAATATAGGCCTGCCTCAAGATACAGGAAAAATCTCAGGCAGCCTAACCTTGTACCTAAATGATGTAGAAAAAGAACAAGAAACAAAACCTAAAACCAGCAAAAGAAAATAAGTAATAAAGATTAGAGCAGAAATAAATAATATAGGAAAAAAAACAATAGAACACAGGAGATGGTTTTTTGAAAACATCAATAAAATTGAGAAACTTCTAGCCAAACTTATCAAGAAAAAAAAGTAAGATATCAGGTAGATAAAATCATTAATGAGAGAGGAGAAATAATAGTCAACACCACAAAAACACAAATAATTATAAAAGAATATTAGGAAAGACTGTATGTTAACAAATTGAACAACCTGGAGAGTAGATAATTTCCCAGAAATATTAAACAACCAACACTGGAACAGGAAGAAATGGAAAACTTGAATGGATAGATAACCTGCAAAGACATTGAATCAGTAATCAAACACCTCAAAAGAAAAAAAAAAAGTGCACAGCCAGAAGACTTCATAGTCAAATTCTGCCAATCATTTAAAGAAGAGTTAATACCTATTCTTCTTAAACTATTAAAAAAAATAGAAAAGGAAGGAAAATTTCCAGATTCATCCTCGGAGTCCAGCATTACCCTGATACCAAAACCAGATAAGAACACCACACGCACACGCACACACACACACACACACACCACAAAGAGACAGAACTACAGGCCAATACACTTGATGAACATTGAACATGGGTGCAAAAAATTCTCAGTACAATGCTAATAAACTGAATTCAACAGAACATTAAAAGAATGATTCACCATGATCAAGTGAGATTTATTCCTGGACTGCAAGGGTCTTTTAAGATTCACAAATCATTCTAATGGATCACATCAATAAAAGTAAGGATAAAAACCATATGATCCTTTCAATAGATGCAGTAAATACATTTGATATAATATAAGATGAATTCATGATAAAAACTCAACAGAGGGAATATACCTTAATATAATAAAGGCCACATATGAAAAATTTACAACTAACATCATCCTTAATTGAGAAAAACCTAAGCTTTCCCCTAAGATCAGGAACAAGACAAGGATGTCCACTCTTACTTTTATTCAACATAGTACAGGGAGACCTCACCACAGTAGTCAGATAATAAGGAAAAATTAAAAAGACAACCAAAGTTGGTAAGCAGGAAGTAAGACTCTCATTGTTTCCAGATGATGTGATATTCTATATAGAAAATCCAAAAGATTCCACCAAAAAACTACTAGACCTGATAAATGAATTCGGTAAAGTCACAGGATGAAAATCAATGTACAGAAATATGTTGCATTTCTATACACCAATAGTGGAACTGCAGAAAGAGAAATAAAGAAAACAATCCCATTAACAAGTGAACCAAAAACAATAAAATACCTAGGAATAAGCCTAACCAAAGAGCTAAAATACCTGTACTCTGAAAACTATAAAACACAGATGAAAGAAATTGAAGATGACACAAAGAATGGAAAGATATTTCATGCCCATGGATTGGAAGAAGAAATATTGTTAAAGTACCTATACTCTCTAAGCATTCTACACATTTAATGCAATCCCTTTCAAAATACCAATAGCATTGTTCACAGAACTACAACAAACCATTCCAAAATTTGTATGGAACCACAGAAGACCCTGAGTAGCCAAAGGAATTTTGAAAAACAAAGGCAAAGTTGGAGGTATCACAATCCCAGACTCCAAGTTATATTACAAAGCTGTAGCAAGCAAAACAGTATGATACTGGCACAAAAACAGACACACAGATCAATGGAACAGGATAGAGAACCCAGAAATAAACCCATAACTATAAGGTTAATTAATCTTTGACAAAGCAGGAAAGACTATCTAATGGAAAAAAGACAGTGTCTTCAACAAATGGTTTTGGGAAAAGTGGACAGTAACCTGCAAAAGAATGAAACTGGACCACTTTCTTACACCATACACAAAAATACATTCAAAATGAATTAAAAGTCTAAATGTGAGAAAGGAAACCATTAAAATTCTAGTGGATAACACAGGTAATAATTTCTCTGGCATTGGCTAGAGAAGCTCTTTCTAGATATGTCTCCTGAGGCAAGAGAAATCACAGCAAGAATAAACTATTAGGACTACATCAAAATAAAAAAGCTTCTGCATAGCAAAGGAAACAATCATCAAAAGTAAAAGCCAATCTGTGGAATGGGTCAAGATATTTGCAAGTGACATATCCAATAAAGGGTTAGTATCCAAAATATATAAATAACTTAAAAAACTCAACAAAGAAGAAATAAATAACCAAATTTAAAATGGTCAGAAAACATGAACAGATATTTCTCCAAAGAAGACATTCAGATGGCCAATACACACATGAAAAGATGTTCATCATCACTTATCATCAGGGAAATGCAAATCAAAATTACCATGATATATCACCTCACACCTGTCAGAATGGCTAAAATCAGAAACACAAGAAACAACAGGTATTGGTGATGGTGTGGAGAAAGGGGAACCCTTTTGCTGTATCTATAAGAATGCACACTGGTGCTGCCACTCTGAAAAACTGTGGAGGTTCTTCAAAAAATTAAAAATAGAATTACCTTATGATCCAGCAATCGCACTACTGGGTATTTACCCAAAGAATACAAAAACATTAAATCAAAGGGATACATGCACCCCGTTGTTTATAACAGCATTATTTGATAGCTGAGATATGGAAGCAGCCTAATTGTGCATCAGCTGATGAGTGGATAAGATGCAATATATATATGTAATATTCATGTATATATATATGAATATATAAAATGAATTGTTGCCATTTGCAAGGATATGAATGGAGCTAGATAGTATAATGCTAGGTGAAATAAGTCAATCAGAGAAAGACACCATATGATTTCATTCATATGCGTATTTTAAGAAAAAAACAAGTAAAGGAAAAAAAATGAGAGAAAGTCAAAACAAGAAACAGACTTTGAATTATACAGGACAATCTGATGCTTACCAGAGGAGAAGATGAGTTAAATAGGTGATGGAAATTAAGGAGCACAGTTGTTGTGATGAGCACGGGGTGATGTATGGCACTGTTGGATTAGTATATTGTAAACCTGAACCTTATATAACACTAGAATTAAAATTAAAATGTAAAGATTTATTTTATATTAATATATCATTTTTATAAATCATGTTTCCAAATGTGAAATTTCATTTTAAGGTTGTAAAAGGAAGGTAGAGGGATAACAGATACAGCATTTGCCATAAGTAATGTTATGTGAAAATCAGCAACTGTAGTAAATATTGAATCTAGTTCACAAAAATATTTATCTTAACTGTTTTTCAGATGGTAAAATCCCCTGTATTTTTTTATATGATACAAAATTTAAATGCAAAGGAAAATCTATATTTTATGTATTTAGAAATAATCTCCTTTTTAAAGTGAACTACACCTATATTTTTTCCCCAGAGACCAGACGGTCAATATTTTCCTGTTAGATGGTACCAAAAAACTATCTGAACTTTCTTGAAGCCCAAGGGATGTTCTATAAAATATTATTGAAAGACCCCAAAGAAGTTTCAAGATTATAGCTCTGGGAGGCAAGTTCTCACCAATAAGTCCCTGTAAGCCTTATTGTCCTTACCAGCAAAATAACAAGAATAATATTTCAGGTGAGAGTTATTCCTACCATAAGTATTGAAAAGATGTAAACTACCTACCACCTGGCAAGTTTTCTCTAGAACAAAATAAATAGATATTAGATTAACCTATCTCCCTTCCTTCCTTCCTTCTGTCCTCCCTCCCTCCCTCCCTCCCTCCCTCCCTTCCTTCCTTCCTTCCTTCCTTCCTTCCTTCCTTTCCTTCCTTCCTTCCTTCCTTCCTTCCTTCCTTCTTCCCTTCCTCCCCTCCCTCCTCATCCCCAGAGTGCCAAATACTTTGCACTTTAAGTTTTGTACCTGCATCATAATAGCTAAACAGTTTCCTTCAAACACCCTATTCCATCATGGCAGAAAAGCAAGGCAGCAGATAACAACAGAAACACAGTACACCTGGGGCAAGTTACTGTCAGGTTAATTGGCATGCAGCCACAGCAGTAGTTAAGGGGAAGTGGGCCTAAATCTGTCCTTAGTAGGGGTTAGGTAACAAATGAAATGAACTATGAAGCAATATATCCTGGGAGAGCTACAATAAAAGCTGTAGAAGTCTGATTTGTACCTTGGGTACTGATGCCCATCTCTGGGCTTGACTATGAAATAATGTGTATATAGATAGGGAGAGGCACAAGAAAAATATCTAAGAAATTGTTATTTATGACTTAAACAATACCGAATTTAATCATAGAAAATCAAATCCATTCCAGGAAGTAGAGCTTGGCAGCTGCAATACACAAAATCAGATAGCTAATGACAATATGGTTCTGGTAATGGGTCCATTCAGAGAAGAATATTGGCAGAACCCAGGGCTAGTTGGAATTATAGGGAAGAGTATTCAGTCCTAAAAGAGAGTCTGAGAGTATAACCGAAGTAGATAGAAGAAATCCGGATTCCTGCAAGGTATGGGGAAGCAATGCTAAAGCATGCATGATAATGGGATGGAGAAAACCTACATTACCTGATGTATTGCTTTGTTTTGTTTTTACCATCTTAACCATTTAAATGTATAGTTCAGTAGTGTTAAGTATATTCACATTGTTGTGAAACAGATCTTTAGAACTTTTTCATGTTGTGAATTGGAAACTATCCCATTAAGTAATTCCCCTTTCTCTTCCCCCTGCATCCTCTAGGGACCTCCATTCTACTTTCCATTTCTATGAATTTGACTACTTTAAATCTCATATATGTGTAATCATAGAGTATGTGTCTTTTTTTTTTTGGCTGGCTCAATTCATATAGCATAATGTTCACATGTTGTAGCATGTGATAGGATTTACTTCCTTTTTAAGTTTGAGTAATATTCTACTGTGTGTACATACCACATTTTTGTTTTTGTTTTATTTGGGTTGTCTTTTTATTATTTTTTTCATATTTTAAATTTTTTATTTAAATTCCAATTAGTTAACATATAGTGTAATATTAGTTTGAAATGTACAAAATAGTGATTCAACACTTCCATACAACACCTGTGCTCATTACAAGTCCCCTCTTTAATCCCCATCACTTATTACACCCTTTCCCCCACCCCCTTTCCCTCTGGTACCCATCAGTTTATTCTCTAAAGTTAAGAGTCTGTTTCTTGATTTGCCTCTCTCTTTTTCCCTTTGCTTGTTTGTTTTGTTTCTTAAATTTCACATATGAGTGAAATCATATGTTGTTTTTCATGATGATGATCATGATGATAACAGTCATATATTGGCCTTATTTTTTTTTAAGAAACATTTTATTTATTTGACAGAGAGAGAGATCACAAGTAGGCAGAGAAGCAGGCGGAGAGAGAGGAGGAAGCAGGCTCCCCACTGAGCAGGGAGCCCAATGCCGGCCTCCATCCCAGGACCCTGAGATCATGACCTGAGCCAAAGGCAGAGGCTTTAACCCACTGAGCCACCCAGGCACTCGGCCTTATTTTTTTTTTTTAAGATTTATTTATTTATTTGAGAAAGAGAGAGCAAGTGTCAGGAGGTGCAGAGGGAGAGAATCTCAAGCTGTCTCCCCACCGAGCATGGACCCCTAGTGGGACTCAATTTCACTACCCATGAGATCATGCCTGAGCTGAAATCACAAGTCAGATGCTCAACCAATTGAGCCACACAGGCACCCCTGGTTTTCCTTATTATACCTTGAATTAATAACTCTGCTTGTTTGGCTTGAATTTTTTTAAATCTCTTTTTATATTTATTTCAAATGCATACATTGGAACTGTTTATTTTATATTTGTTGTTGTTTTTTAAGATCCAGTAATGTATTTAAAACTTAGTAGATTGTAATTCTCCATGTCTCCTTATATCCACATCCTTTGCAAAATGACTTTGCAGATCCTCTAATGAGAGTGCATTTCCCCACCCACTGTGTTGAGTTTGGCTAAGCAACTTGATTTGGTGAGTGGAAAATGGGAGGAAGGGATATTGTATGAATTATGAAACTGGGAGACATTGTGTGTTTCCACTTGCCTGTTTATTTTTGTGTTATATTCATGAGAAAAATCTGTTCCAGATGGCCTGCTGATCCCAGAGGAATAAGGACATGTGAAGCAGGCCTGCCATGGCATGGACCAAATCCAGGTAAGATCGATCTACATCAGCTCAGTTGCAGCTGACCCCACAGACAATTGAGCATGAGAAAAACTGTTGTTTTTTTTTTAAGCATTTTTATCCCTAATGACTTATCATACAGTGTTATTATAGCAATAACTAACACAAAAGCCATTTCTCATATATTTTTATCATCATTTTAACTTTTAGTGAAACAGTATAAAATTAAACAACCATTTAGTGTGAAGCTTCACTTGATGTTTTATTTTACCCATTTTCATCAGTAGCACAAACATAATCCTATCCACTGTACTTGAAATGTAGGAGTCAGGTGAAAATTTGACTTCTTTCCCTTCATAACATTTTCACTATCCCCAGAATATAATATTGGTGCAAACAGAAACATAGATATTCAAATCAAAATAGAAAATCCCTCAAAGGAAAAAAAAAAGGTATATGTGGGAATGTAATATTTCAAAAATTCTACTTCAACATAGTAGAATATGAGAAAATAGTTGATAGCAAATCTGCTTTCACCAGAAAGAATATAAAGTATCACCTGGTTCATAGCATACAGAAAAATGAGTTTCACAAAATTCCAAATAGATTATATAGTTAAAAAAAAATAAAATAATGGAAACACACACACACACATGCACTCACACATCATTCAAATCTCTAAATAAAAAGATACACACATTGATTATATAAGTTTACATTAATGTTGTAAGTCAAACTATACAACAAATAAAATCAAATAAAAAGATAAATTGTGAGAAAATATGTGCAACACATATGACAAAATGTTAACATATATTTCTTTATTTGGACCTGATATTTAACAGTTATTTAGATTGTTTTAACATTGAATACATGTGGGTTTTATCACAAATCACTCACTGTTTGTAAAACTAGGAAAACATGGGCATGGGCAAATAAATTTGTACATTCTTAGGACTCCTTCGTATTCAAAATCTGTCTCTTCTGAATCACTTTTGGAATTCAATTCTTGGTATTCATGGTTTTCTTTTTGATATTATCCTCTGTGATGCACATTGGTGATGCAGAATTACTTAAAATAAGTCACAAGCAAAAGTAATTAATGCTGGCATTTAAATAAGCTTTGAAGTTTTGGAGAAGAAACAAACTATTTTTGTGAAACTTTTTTAAATTAATTAATTTTTAGGGGGGTAGAGGGAGAGAGAATCTCAAGTCAACTGCACACTGAAGACAGAGCCTGAGGCAGGTCTCAATCCTATGACCCCTGAGATCATGACCTGACCTGAAATTAAGAGTTAGATGTTTAACTGACTGTACCATCCAGATGCTCCTATTATTGTGAAATTTTTAAAATTGGTGTAAAATATACATAAAGTATACAACTCAATCTTTTTAACATACAAATATAGTTATTAAATTATAATCTAGTTCCAGATACAACATAACACATCATAAATATCCCAGAATTCTAGTCCATTTTTAAACTGATGCATATTATAAATTCTAGCCCATTCATAAAATAAAATCTGATAGATGAGCAAGTATATGACCAAAATCCAAACATAAATGTAAACAATCAAAAGGCAATTCATGGAAGAGGAAATTCCAATGAAAAATATATAAGATAGTATTTCTACCTTTGGTAGTTATCAGAGAAATATAATGAATAATGAAATATAATTTATAAAATTCAACTTGTTAAAAATAGAGGAATACCTACTTTTGTTTGGAATTTAGTATAAATGGTTCTTTTATGTATTACTGTTTTAAACTGTTATTATTTAAGATTTTGAAAAACTAAACATATCTTCTAGTTAAAACTGTGTGTACCCTATAACCCAAAAATTACAATTCTGGGAATCTATCCTATAAAAATAAAGTATATGTAAATGAAAGCATTAGTATCAAGTTGTTCACTTGCCTGGGGTTTTTTTTTGTTGTTTGGTTTTTTTTTTTTTTAGTAATCTCAAACTGAAGGTAAATTGAATACTTAGTAATAGAGGAATAGTTAAATATATTATTCAGCCATTTAGAAAAAAAGATTCCTATTTCACAAACTAAAGCGTAAAGACCTCTGAAAAGACCAAATTGAGAATATCAAGATGCTAATAAATAGATAACATATAAGCCTTTATTATGTCTACTTATGAAAGTAAATCTCCCTATGTAAATATGTGTGCATACATATACATATGTGCATATGCATGTGTACTTGTGTTTAATTAAATGATACTGGAAGAAATTATAGACTGACACACATCAAGTTGTCTCAAGCTTATAGAGAGGGCCAGGTAAGAAAGACATTAAATGTGAACAGAAAATAAGATATGGTAAGTAAAATGAAATTTGCACATAATAAAATTATATATATGAATAAATACACATTCATTATTTGTATATTTCTTATGAATATGTATACAAACACAATACGAGGAATGGTAAAGAAAATATAAATGTATTTATCTAGAATAGTGAGATTTTAAGTGATTTTTAGCATTATTCAATTTAATATACAGAATTACTTGAAAATTTTTGTAATAAAAGTGTTATATATACAAGGAATATGATTCTATTCTTATTGTGGGGAAAAAACTATGCAACACCTCTACCACTTACAATGATCTCATTGCAGTCTTTCATGATTTCTTAATAATTTAGTTCCATCTACTTTTAAGTTCCTAAGATTAGGTGCTTTGTTTTGACTTGTTTTGTTTTCGTTTTTTTAGTTTTTACATACATACATTGAAGTATATCTTACAAATTTCTTTATTTACCATTTTAACAAACTTGTTTTTAAGTCTTTGTTTTCTTTCTTAGCAAATTGCATCCTTTCGTAAATCTAATTAATTAAATCTAATTAATTAATTAGACCAAGAGCGTTGAATTTATTAATTTTATATTTAAAAAAATGTTTTACTTCACAATATTGAAACAAATATAACTAAGAAAACAAATCTAGGTATGAAAGTCAGCTCTTTGAGTACAAGGCTGCATTGTTTTCTGATTTCTATTGTTATTGAAAAACATCTGTGGGTAATTTAAATTTTTTTCTCTCATAGTATTAATGGTAAAAGCAAAAACAAAAACCTTTCATCTTTGTAGTTGAATGTCTCTCTGTGATCCTAAAAGTAATCTACCTTTATTTTATTGAATTTACCTCTCCTAGAATTGTTATTAAAGTTTGGTTGCAGATCTTAATTTTATTGTCTTTGTTTTTTAAATTTAATTTTCTTTTCTTGAAAATTTTATTTATCCTTTTGGTGATTTCCTCAAATAAATTTCTAATTTATGAGTTATCTCTTTGGCTCTTAATGTACTATGTCTAATAAATGTTTAATACAAGGAAATACTTGTTTCTACTTTTTTTTAAACATTTGCTTTTTTTCCTTTGCCAAACTATCTTATTAGTATTTTATTGGTAATACCCATATCATGTCTTCTATTAATTTTAATATATATTCTTTGTGAAGCTTCCCCTACCCCCCTCCCCCAGAATGGTCTATTTTCTTCACCTCTTAAAAATATGGTATTTTAATTGTAAAATCATTCCCTGTGGAAATTGTTTTCAGTATATGATTTGATGCCATGGATATATATGTAATATAATTCTCATTCAATGCTTCTTTTTCTACTTGAATTTCATTTACATTTGCCTGTGTATAGGCTCATATTTTATATCTTTTTTTTAATCTCAGAATTTCAGTTTCAAGACGGTAGTATGAAAATACATCTGAGTACAGTATAAGCCTGGGTTTCCATTTTTCAATTATGGCTCTTTTATCATTCACAGCTCAAATGAAGGGTATGTTACATGTTGCATTCTCAAGCAAAGAGGCAGAATTTTTCCAGTTCTATTTTTAGACATGGGTCAATACTTAATTCTTTGATTCATCAAAAAGACCATAATAGCTCCTTTGTGCATACAAGGTTGATATCCTTGATTAGGGTCCCTACCCAATTTTAGAACCTGAGTCCTAGAGAATATGAAGTGCACAATTTCCATGCTTATCTAAGTCATTCAATTTCAATTTCTGCTTTCTCTTCCTACTTTTTGTTCACTTTTCACTTTTGGTTCCTGGGACTTCTCTTTCTTAATTTTTAACTTTACTATATATTGAAAAATCACTTTCTATCCCAATTTTCATGTTTACAGTGGTAATAGGGCTTTGTATATTAGTCACTATCACATTGATGAGAAGTCTGATGAAAAATCTCTACCTACAGAAAAGTTATAAAATATTTGGTGACATAATCACTTCATAATACCACTATGCATATGCTTCTATCCTAATAAAATACATTAAAAAAAGTTCTCCTTAAAATTGAAGAGGTCTTTGAGTCTTCATGACCAGATTGTTAATTTATTTTTCTCAAGTGTTACACATGGTTTATAATTATGTGTAATATACCAGTGCCAAAAGAAATAAATGCCAGGAACATATGGATATTGTCATTTATGTTGGAGTTAGCATTTTGGTGCTGCTACATGTGCATCTGTTTATAGCAGATGCAACTTAATATTACTTTTAACTAAAGTCCTCAGAAAAACAAATATTACAGTAAGTAAAAATCTGTCATTCTGTCTTCAGTATTTACACCAACTAGGGAATGTTCTTTTTAAATATATTTCCATATGGTATATTTAAAAAAAACAAGTCTTAGTTAAGCGTCATAGAATTGGTTTTATTTGAACCTTGTTCAGTATAAGATATTAATAATGTATATACCAATGCATCAAGTCTGAATGACAGATATCTCTCTTCTTTTTGTATGGACATACATTGAATATTGTGGATTCAATTCCAGATGACCGTAATAAAGTGAATGTAGTAACAAAGCAAGTTAAATGATTTTTTTTGTTTCCCCTACATCACAATGTAGCCTATTAATTGTGTAATAGCATTATTTAAAAAATGTAGATACCTTAATTAAAAAAGCACTTGATTGCTAAAAGATACTAACCATCATTGGAGGTTTTAAAGAATCATTATCTTCTTAGCAGAAAGTCTTGCTTTGATGTTGATGGCTGCTGATCAGGGTGGTGCTTGCTGAAGGCTGGGGTGGCTATAGCAATTTCTTAACATAAGAAACCAGTAAAGTTTGGCATATAGACTGACTTTTCTTTTCACTAACGATTTCTCTGTGGCAGGCAATGGTGTTTGATAGCATTTCACCTGAAGTAGAACTTCTTTAAAAATAAGAGTTAATCCTTTCAAGTCCTGCTGCTGCTGCTTTATCAACTAAGTTTTTGTAATGTTCTAAATACTTTGTTGTAATTTCAATGATCTTCACAGCATCCTCACCAGGAGTAAATTCCATCTCAGAAAACCACTTTTTTTACTCAGCCATAAGAGGAAACCCCCCATCTGTTCAAGTTTTTTTTTTCAAGAGAATATGTCAATCCAGTTACATCTTCAAGCTCCACTTCTAATTCTAGTTCTTTTGCTATTACCACCATATCTCCAATTACTTCCACCACTGAAGTCTTGAACCCCTCAAAATCATGAGGGTTGGAATCAACTTTCAAACTCCTGTTAATGTTGGTATTTTGGTCTTTTACCATGAATCACAAATGTTCTTAATGGAATCTAGAGTGGTGAATCCTTTCCAGAACATTTTCAACCTACTTTTCCTCGATCCATCACAATAATCACTATCTATGGCAGTTACGGTCTTATGAAATGTATCTCTTAAATAATAAGACTTGAAAGTCAAAATGACTCCTAGATCCATGGGTTGCAAAATGGATGTTGTACTAGCAGTCATGAATACAACATTAATCTCATTGAACATCTCCATCAGAGTTCTTGGATGACCAGGTACATTGTTTATAAGCAGCAATATTTTGAAAGGATTTTTTTTTTCTGAACATTAAATCTCAAAGTGGGTTTAAAATATTCAGTGAACCATGTTGTAAACAGATATGCTGTCATCTAGGCTTTGCTGTTCCATTTATTAATAGAACATAGCAGAGTAAATTTAACCTGATTCTTAAGGTCCCTGGCTCTTTTGACATGGTAAATAATAATAGGCTTCAACTTAAAGTCACTAGCTGCAGTAGCCCCTAACAAGAAAGTCATCCTGTCCTCTGAAACTCAGAAGACCAGCAGTTTTAATTTCCCTCAAGAACATTTTCCTTTGCATTCACAATGTGACTATTTGCTGTAAGAAAGCTAGCTTTCAGCCTATCTCAGCTTTTGACATGCCTTCTTCATTAAGATTAACCATTTCTAGTTTTGATTTAAAGTAAGAGACTTTTCCTTTCACTTGAACACTTAGAGGTCATGGTAGGGTTATTAACTCTTCTAATTTAAATATTGCTGTGTTTCAGAAAATACAGACACCCAAGGAGAGGGATAGAGACAGGGTAATGGCTAGTTGGGGGATCAGTCAGTACACACACAACATTTATTAATTAGGTTTGCTATCTTATATGGGTTTGGTTCATGGGTCCATAAAATAATTAAAACAGGAACATCAAAGATCACTGATCACAGATAACCAGAAATAATAATAATAATATTGAAAGAGTTTGAAATATTGCAAGGATTACCAAAGTGTGACACAGAGACACCTTGGTATTGGAAAAACAGCACCAACAGAATTGCTTGACACAGGTTGCCATAAATCTTCAATTTGAGAAAAAAATTAATATTTGCAAGGTATGATAAAGCAAAGTGCAATAAACTGAGGTATGCCTGTAATTTTTGTGAAGTAATATAAGGTAAATACAATTTGTAACTCTAGTATTTAATGCCACTTAAATATATTTTATTAAACACTTAAATATGTTAACATATCTAGCTATGCTATTTATGTATTACTTTTCTAACTTTGTAATTGGTTTTTCCTTTAACTAACTTGAATTAAAAAGAATTTTATTTTATTTTATTTTTTTTTTTAAAGATTTTATTTATTTATTTCACAGAGGGAGAGAGATCACAAGGAGGCAGAGAGGCAAGCAGAGAGAGAGAGGGGGAAGCAGGCTCCCCGCTGAGCAGGGAGCCCGATGCGGGCCTCGATCCCAGGATGCTGAGATCATGACCTGAGCCGAAAGCAGAGGCATTAACCCACTGAGCCACCCAGGCGCCCTTAAAAAGAATTTTAAAGAAAACTTAAGAAAACAGAAAAAGCAAACATATCTTAAATACGTGGCATTTGACCTCATAGTTAAATAATCTAAATACTAAATAAGTTATATTATTTTCACTTAATGGGGTATAAGAAAAACATGAAAAATCACATTTCAAATAATTACAAAGATTCTGTAAACATAAAATGCACTTAACTTCTTAGACAAATTCTCTATTTATAGATACTAAAATATCATTTCTCATCTATTAGAATGACAAAACACAAAAGACCTGACAGCATATTCTGTTGGCAAGAATGTGATGAAAGAGGTATTCTCACACACAAATGGTGAGATTGAAAAATGGAGGGAACTTGGGTATCTTTTTTTTTTAAGGTTTATTTATTTATTTGACACAGAGAGAGAGATTACAAGTAGGCAGAGAGTCAGGCAGAGAGAGAGTAAGAAGCAGGCTCCCTGCTGAGCAGAGAGCCCAATACGGGGCTCGATCCCAGGACCCTGAGATCATGACCTGAGCTGAAAAGCAGAGGGTTTAACCCACTGAGCCACCCAGGTGCCCCATGAACTTAGCTATCTTTAACAAAAGTACATATGTAGTTACCTTTAAATCAGCAATTTCACTTTTAGGAATCCATATGAATGTCATAAATATGAAATGGCATATATGTAGTATGTATTATGTATTCCAGCATTACTTACAATAAAAAAAGACTAAAATCAACTGTTCATCATGAGAATACTGGATGAATAAACTGTGATTTATGTCTGTATAATAAAGTACTACTCACTTATAAAAAGTGAGAAAGATCACCATACTGAAATAAAATGACCTCTAGAATATATATGTATATATATGCATACACACACACACACACACACACACACACACACACTAAACACTGGAAAGGATAGTTTTACATTCTATAGTATTTTAGATAACTGGAAATGGAATTACATGAAAAAATTCCATAAAACTATAAAGAAATAAACAATTTAGTATCAGCATAGTGACAAAACTATCACACACAAATAAGAATTGCCTTAAGTGACTTTAAAGCACAGTATTTTAAGAATGAAGAGTTTGCAAAAAAAAAATGTAATGGCTCTCAGTAGATTTAGTGTTTGTAGTAATATTGGTATTTGATGTTATTATCAGAATATAATACAAAAAAGTTACTAAGCAAAATTCAAGATATTTAACATGAGAATACATATAATTAAAGAAATTTATCAAATATATTGTGATCTTAAATTTATATTGGATTTGAAAAAATATAAAATTTCATATATGCATATATTCCTATAAATTTTGCCTCTCTTTGACTTATTAAAAATTCACCATAAACCAGTTTAAAGTTCACATATCTGATGCAGCACTTTACCTCCCCTTCCCCACTCACTCCCACACTCCACCAATCAAGCTAGGATTCCAGGGACCTGAGAGAACTGGGGAGAGGGTTGGCTCTGAGATTGTTTCTTCCAATCTAATGCCTGAAGTAGATGGGAAGTGTGTGGCTGCCCTCTATTAAATAGTGCACTCCTCTGGTGTTAGGTGCTAATTAGGGTTGTAAGGGAGGGAGGCAATTTTTTACTTCACTTCATTGCCTTTGATTGTAATTTTCCCTTTTGGTTAAGTCTCTCACTTCTCTATTTTGTATACTAACTGCCTGACAATGCCTCTGTATGGAGGGCATCAAACTATTGTATTTTCCATTGGATACAAATAGCACTTAGGGGCCAAAGACTGGATGAGGTGGTCCTCAATCCCTTTCAACACCAGCAGTTTCAGGTACACTCTTCTCAGTTTCTTTTTCTGAGAATTCAATTATCACTCTTTTTCTGAGGATTCAACTATTATTCAATTTTATTAGGTCAGGGACCAATAAGATGGTCTTCATTGCCCATTTGATCTCCAGAAAATCCTTGGGAACTGGCTGCTCAACTCTCACTTCTCCCTCCTTAGGGCCATCTCTTTCCTTTTCTCTTTTTCCATCCTCTAGTTCAAGGAAGATCAACAAGTACATTGGCAATCATATACTAAAGCTGAGATTAAGTTTCTAGGCTTCTCTTCTTTTAGCCATCCTCTGCTTTTACAACTGATTCCTTTGGGTATTCCTGCTGCTTGATCTTTTGATATTCCCTCTGGTACTGTTGGAAAACATTGAGAAAATGGCTGCTTTTTGAGGAAAGTATCTGTCCACGTTGTTGATGAATCTCTTTCCAGAATGTGGCTACTGAAAAACACTTTGTCTTCAACTCTGTGCTCATAAAGAGCACCCCGGGATGAAGGAAAAGTCACAATCAATATCCTCTTACCATAACTATAAGAATGATAAACACCGAATTTGAACCAAAAAAAAGTATTGTTTGAGAAAACTGTTTAAAAGGAGTCAAAATAGATAAAGTTCAATTTTACATTAATAAACTGGAAACTGGTTAATATAAATGCATATTTTGAAAATGTAACTACAAAGTTCTGGAAAAGAAAATGTGTTCATCCAATAAATGCATAACTGAGATAAAGACTTTAAGACTGGTAAAAATTATGTAAAGCTGTGAGTACTATGATGTCAAAGAGGACTTAAAGTTGAAAGTTTATTTTTATTATGTTTTTAGGAAGTATGAATGATGGAACACTTCGCTTTCTCTTTCTGTGGTTTGTGATGAAATGAAATCAAAGAGGAGAATCTACAATAAATTTCACTCCATAAAACATATTGGTTAGGAGTCTCTTATGCTCCTAATCTCACAAAACAAACTGAGGGTTACTGGGGGGTGGGAGGGTAGGGATAGGGTGGATGGGTTATGGACATTGGGGAGGGTTTGTGCTTTGGTGAGTGCTGTGAAAGATGTAAGCCTGATAATTCACAGACCTGTACCCCTTGGGCAAAGAATAAAATTAAAATTAAAAAAAAACATATTGGTTGGGATTTAAATTACAAATTATATTTTATTTTTTTATAATGACCACTAAGAAAAATTTCTAAATTTTCTCCTGTTGCTGCTTTTAAATAATATGTGACATTGTTCTGAATTTGCAGACCTATCTTCTATTTTATTGATATATCTATGTTTTAATAAGTTACTTTTAAACATGGTAACATTTCTCTCTATTTTACATACTCTGCTTCTTTACCAAAGAGAAAAACATATACTTTTAGTTCCAACTAAGAATGAAACTTGAATGATTAGCTCTTATTGTTTAGTTGGTGAAATTTTCAGTTCCAATTTAAGCATTTTATGTCCTTAAAATAATGTATTCTAAAAGACAAAGGGTGACAAAAAAGTTCAATGTGTTTCACAATGATACTAATTAAGGTCATGGGGAAAAAATCCTTTTCAGAATATTACTGTATATTATTTGTGCCTAACGGCAATCATCTCTTGAAAAAGAATTGCCCATTTTACATCTGAGTTCACAAGACCATGTCTTTTTTTTATTTTTAAAAGAAATTAGTCCATCTTGGTAATAATTTTCTTAACTATTATCTATACATTCTATAAGATTACTTTTTAACTCGTCATTCTCATGTTTTATTTTAGTTGTTTTTATCAATCACTTTCACTATAGATACTCAAAAAGCACTTAAATGAATGAATGAAAAGTTGTAAGTTATTAATTCACCCTGATAAGACTATTCATGTAAGTCTGCTAACCAAACCACCTGAAAAAGACAAACACTCTTTTCTGGTTTTATTGGACTTGATTACTTTTTTCTTTCTTGATTGCTTTTTTGTGTGTGTGTTCCCCCCAAAAGAAGATTTTTCCCCTATCTTCTTGTGTATCTCTCAGATATATGCTCAAATATCTAATTTCTTCCTAATTTCCTTTAAGAAAATTTCTTTAACACTCAGGATTGATTTATTTAAACTGAATTTTATTTATTTAAGCACTACATGCTGTCAAATACAATTTGAAAGCCAAGTACTTAGTCTTTTTAGGAAACATAGTAGCTAAAAGCATCATTTTTGATTTAGAGTGTTAAATGTCATTTCTTCCAGCCACTTCTATTTTCAGGTATTTCTTTAAACCTCTATCAGGACTGGATTTTTTTTTTCTTCAAAAGAACTACCTTATTCTCCATCTTTCTACACAAACAAAATATCTGATGTTTCCAAGTAAAACAATATACTTCAATCTCTTTAGCAGTGTACTACTTAAAAAATAATAATTTTGTTTGTACTTCTGGATAATCATGGAATTATATAGCATAAATAATTCTTAATAAAATTTTGTAACATTTACTAAATATTTTAAAGTACCAGATAATGAGCCAAAAGTCAAATATATTTTGAAAAATTATTTCATAAAGTGGTATAATAAAAGATATAATATTCTATATGGGTATGTAAGATAACTGCCTAGATAAAGAAAGCTGACAGAATTGAATCAGGTTACTAATAGAGACAACATCTGAGTTTATTTTCAAGAAGAAATAGAAAGTTGCCAAGTCAAATAATGGGATCAGAATTTTTTTCCAAGCAGCAGTAAGCAGGTATGAATTCATGAAATTGTAGGAAAACATGCACATTCAAGCCCTGTCAGTAGTTAAGTATAGCATAATGTAATGTACAAAGCTTAAGTGGAGACTATACCAAGAGAGGAGAAGACAAACCAAGTAAGGATAACCTGGATCAAAGATGAGTAACTTGGATTTTACCTTGATTGCTAGTCAGAGAGTGACAAATAATAGTTTTACATTTTAGAAACTTCAATGCAGTGGTAAAAGGGAGAATAAATTAGAAGTTTAAAACCATGGATATTCAGAAAACAGAGAGTATTTTGATAAGCCCAGCGAGCCATAATGAAGACCTGAATGGAAACAATGATAGTAAATATAAAGATGCGTGAACAGGTTCAGGAGACATTAAAGAAGTAAAATTAGTAAGTTTTTATCTATTAGACATGTGGGTAAGGAGGAGGATAACATTTTTTGGACTGACATGGCCAACACATTGAATGGTTTGCCCATTAAATAAAGTGAAATAAAATTTAAGATGAAGATGTTTAGTTCAATGTTAGGCAAGGGATTTCATGTCAAACAAACAAACAAAAAATCTAATAAAAATTGGCTATATAGGTTTAGAATCTGTGTAATTGAGTTGGGATAATGAGATTTAGAGCTATCCACATTTTGGTGGTAGCTGACATCTAAAGTGTAAATAGGATTACCTACATCAATAGTATATTATAGGGCAGTCCCTGGGTGGCTCAGTTGGTTAAGCAACTGCTTTTGGCTCAGCTCATGATCCAGGAGTCCTGGGATTGAGTCCCGCATTGGTCTCCTTGTTCAGGGGAGACTCTGCTTCTCCCTCTCTGCCCCTCAGCCTGCTCCAGGCTGCTTCTCCCTCTGGCCCTTACCCCACTTGTGCTCTCTCTCAAATAAATAAATAAATAAAATCTTAAAAAAATAGTGTATTACAGGAAAAGAAGAGAACTGAGGATGAAATTTTGGAAAACAACAGTATTTTAAGGCAATTAAAAGTAGGAAATTTACCAAAGATAGAGGAGGATTTACTCAGATATGAGGACGACTGGGGAAACTAAGACAGAAGATAATGAAAACTAAGACAGAAGATAATTTTAAGAAGACAGGAGTGGATGATCAATGGTGACAAATATATCAGGAGTTTGATTAACATATTAAATCACTGGACTGAGTGACAAAAGTTATTATTATCTTTGTGGGACCACTTCAGTAAAATTTTATTTAGAGTAGTAACTTCTACCTTGTTTCTGAAAGAAGTGTCATAGAATGACTTGGAGTTCTTTTTATTTCTGAATTAAATTTCACATATTTTTTCAAATTTCCTTTTTTTAAAAAAGATTTTTTTTTTTATATTTTTATTTTATTTT
>LNAC01001102.1:312148-330108 GCA_002007465.1 Ailurus styani
GCCCGATGCGGGGCTCGATCCCAGGATCCTGGGATCATGACCTGAGCTGAAGGCAGAGGCTTAATGCACTGAGCCACCCAGGTGCCCCTCAAATTTCTATTTCATAGAAAATTTCAGAGGGAATTCATCACTGCTGCACAACCAGGAAAATGAGAGAAGTTGAGAGAAAATCTCTGTTATTTCTAGGTGTGCAAGCACATCTTTAATGAAAGATTAGGTTCAGGTAAATGTTATAAAGAGATTATAATGTTTTGAATATTGTAATCAAACAAACTAAGAAGCCCAATTGTGTGAGGATAATGGTTAAGTAGGAGTTTAAGGAGTTATTAATTCAACAAAACATTTGAGTGAGGGCGCCTGGGTGGCTCAGTGGGTTAAAGCCTCTGCTTTCGGCTCAGGTCATGATCTCGGGGTCCTGGGATCGAGGCCCGCATCGGGCTCCCAGCTCAGCGGGGAGCCTGCTTCCCTCTCTCTCTCTCTGCCTGCCTCTCTGCCTCCTTGTGATCTCTCTCCCTCTGTGAAATAAATAAATAAAATCTTTAAAAAAAAAAAAACATTTGATTGAACAGTGAGACAGGCCTTGTTATAGATACTTTCATACATACATAAATCATATATAAATAATAGAGATTCTACCTCACTGTCTAGTGGTAAACTACCACTAACTTAGTTGAATTTATTACTTTCTGCTACCATGTTAGATATCTTTTTCTGATTGCATATAATTACTTTAAATACTAATGTTAATTTTTAATACACAGTAAAACTCAATTATAAAAGTTACATTTTAGAATATATGGCACCACTCTTTTGTAACAGGTTACTATTACTAAGGTCAACTGTAACACACATATTGGGGAAATACTTCCATTGATGACTTAAATAAAGGAATCTATCTACTTTAAAAATTGAAACCTATGAAAGGGCAAACATTATGCTTTAACTTGTAATTTCCCTTGTTCCAGGGCCCAAAACTCATATAATATCCAGGGTATGCAGGGAATCTAAGCACAATGCAATAGAAAAACAGAAAAAAATTTCCTTGGTATATGACTCACTGTGTCACAGAATTGCTATACTTCTTTTTTTTTCCCCTTTAGCAAAGATAATGTTTATGATTTTTTTTCTTTATTTTTTTATTCTTTGCCCCAGGGGTACAGGTCTGTGAATCATCAGGCTTACATCTTTCACAGCATTCACCAAAGCACACACCCTCCCCAACGTCCATAACCCATCCACCCTATCCCTACCCTCCCACCTCCCAGTAACCCTCAGTTTGTTTTGTGAGATTAGGAGTCTCTTATGCTTGGGCTCCTTCCCCATCCCATCTTGTTTCATTATTTTTCCCTCCCTACCTGCCACGATCCCCCGCCCTGTGCCTCAAGTTCCTCATATCAGAGAGATCATATGATAATTGTCTTCCTCTGATTGACTTATTTCGCTCAGCATAATACCCTCTAGTTCCATCCACGTCATTGCAAATAGTAAGGTTTCGTTTCTTTTGATAGCTGTATAGTATTCCATTGTATATATATACCACATCTTCTTTATCCATTCATCTGTTGATGGACTTCTAGGTTTTTTCCATAGTTTGGCTATTGTGGACATTGCTGCTATAAACATTCGGGTACATGTGCCCCTGAGGATCACTACCTCAGTCACAGGCCGGGTGAGCTCTGAGAGCGGCATTGCTATACTTCTATAACACGTTACTTGTTTTGGTTAACTATTTGGGTAGCGTGGTTTGGGTAGTAATTCATTTATTACTGAATTAGTATTAGAAAAATATTACTGCATGTGAAGTCACTTCACCAGCTAATTCCCAAAGGAATCTTTACTGGGAACTATTATTTTAATAAACACACATTTCCTATAGAGTACAACTGTGAGGTACAGAATTCAGTAGTGCTTCATCCCTCTTCATTATCAAGTAGCTTGGTGAAAAAATAATGAAAGATTTACTTTCATTTACTTGACATTTACTTGAATTTGACACTCTATATGTAATTTGCTATATCAATTAGTCATTTTCAAAATAATAGTATTAAAATATTGAAAAATAATTTGGGGAAAAAAAAAAGTTCCCACACTTCAAAAAATATGTACTTACTAATCTAAAATATTTATTACAGCTTAAAAGTAAAGTCATTTTTGGCAAATACCATATGATTCCACTCATGTATGGAATCTCAGGAACAAGGGAAAAAGGGGGATATAAAAGAGAAAGAGCAATACTCTTAACTGTAGAGACCACACTGAGGGTTACCAGAGGGGAGGTGGGTGGGAGGATAAGTGAAATAGGTGATAAGTATTGAAGAGCACACTTATCTTGATGAGCACTGAGTAATGTATAGAATTGTTGAATCACTACATTGTACACCTAAAACTAATATAGCACTGTATGTTAGCTATACTGGAATTAAAATTAAAAAAAAACTTTATGAAAAGTAAAGATACTTTTAATAAGAAATAAATTTCAGGATATATTATAGACAGATTATAATCTTTTGAATACAGTCATTAAATAATATAATAATTAAACCTGGACAAGGATAGTGGTTGACTTTCTACTTTTTTAAGGATTTGAGTGCTATCTACACTTTGCCCCAAAACTATAGAACAACACACACATATGAATACATACACACAAACCACCAGCACCACTAAATCTTATTTGGCTATGCAACTATAGAAAATATCTACTGCAGTTGTCTCTCAAACAGAATATAGCGCCATGAGGATAAAACCCAATGTATGCAGCACCCAACCTGAGGCAAACATGGGAATTATTGTGATATGACTATCTAAACAAATTTAAGAAATAAATTAAATTAAGGGCACCTGGGTGGCTCAGTTGGTTAAGCATTTGACTCAGGTCAAGATCTCAGGGTCCTGGGATGGAGCCCTACATTGGGCTCCATGCTCAGTGCAGAATCTCCTTGAGACTTTCTCTCCCTTCTCCCTATGCCCTTCCCCCCACTTCACATTAAAAAAGAATCTTTAAAAAAATAAAAGAAACTAAATTCTATATTGTATTTTACTCACAGTCATTTAGCTACATGGATCATATTTAATCCTGAGCTGCATGGCTGGTGTAAAATAACTGTAAAGTTTGTATCAACTTTTTAGAAATATCAGTGAAAATTAGGTAAAGCTAGTTATATTTCAGTTTCAAATGTAATTAATATTTGTTATGTGAAGGTAGGCACATTTTTACATATTTTATAATAAGGTAAATAATTTCGTATGTGTAATATATGTGTAAATTTGTGTAGATTTATATATATCCAAATAGCTAATTTCATTTATTCATTTTTAAATTATTTATTTATTTATTTATTTGTCAGAGAGAGAGAGAGAGAGAACAAGCAGGCAGAGCTGCAGGTAGAGGCAGAGAAGGAAGCAGGCTCCCTGCTGAGCAAGGAGCCCAGTGTGGGACTCAATCCCAGGACCCTGGAATCATGACCTGAGCTGAAGGCAGCTGCTTAACCAACTGAGCCACCCAGATGTCCCCAAATAGCTAATTTCATATCTCGCTTCATTTTGTATTTTTAGTATCACACATTTTTGGCATTAAAAGCATATTTCCTGAATGTATTATTTTCTACCCCTAAGTACACATTTCATAGGCCTAGGATTTTTATTTACATTAAAAATCATATAATATTATAGCTGAAAGGATTGAATATTGAGGCTCATTCTATTTTATAGATGAATAAAATTAGCCACAAGAAGGTAAAATTTGCTTGAAGCCAAATATTTATTCGTAATATATTTTAAATTATCTGGTAGTTGCAAAGATATTATTGAGGGGCTCAGATATACTTCAAAATCAATCTACAAACTTTTTAAAAAATATGTAATTCCAATTAATTCTAAGTATAAAGTGCAATTTTGTTAATGCCACTCATTTCTCCTGTCTCCAGAGTTGCTAGGTTTTTTAAGTTGCTGGTGGTCTCTATTTAATATCTTACTTACAGGGTTTGTGTCTGTCATCTGCTACTTTCCTTCTCTCCTGTTCACTTCATATATATAACATGATAAATAGAGTTTAATACACCATGATACCAAAGTGGCTTATATGAAATATACATAGGAAATTAAATATACAAATATAGAATTTAGGGAGAAGTCTGGATTACAAATATGAGAGTCATCCATGATGGTATTAAAAGCCATCACTGAAGTAGCATAGGGAGAAGAAGAGGTCTAAGTACTAAGGATTATAGCACTTCAGTGTTAAGAGGCGAAAGCATTAACAGAAAAAGATAAAGAACGGTTAGGTGGTGCAGATAAAAAGCATGGTAAAGTCATTTCCTGGAAATGATTTTAAAATATAAAATGAGTGAAAAATTGTATCAAAAACTGCTTGTAGATGAAGAATATGAGGACCAGAACTGACAATTAGGTTTAGCAAATTTAAATAATTGGGAACCTTATAAGGTCAAGGAAACCATCCAGTAGTGAGGTAAGCATTGTTCTGCAGAGAGGAAACAATTGCTAGAGCCATCACTTGCAATAGCAATGTATGAATAGTGGTAAACTACTATTGAAACCAAACTAGCTGAAACTTTGAAGTCTTCAAATAATATCTACCAAATGCACATGTATGCAATGTACCCAGCATGTTCATACATCCAGGTTCATGATTTTGGAATCATCTAGTTGCTCCAGTTCTGCTATATTCCACTCTTTTATCCTAAACGATTTGGAATTACTGAGAGTTTTCAAATAATATATGCCAAATTACATCTTTCACAGCACTCACCAAAGCACAAACCCTCCCCAATGTCCATAACCCATCCACCCTATCCCTACCCTCCCACCCCCCAGTAACCCTCAGTTTGTTTTGTGAGATTAGGAGTCTCTTATGGTTTGTCTCCTTCCCCATCCCATCTTGTTTCATTATTTTTCCCTCCCTACCCCCCACAACCCCCCACCCTGCCCCTCAAGTTCCTCATATCAGAGAGATCATATGATAATTGTCTTTCTCTGATTGACTTATTTCGCTCAGCATAATACCCTCCAGTTCCATCCATGTCGTTGCGAATGGCAAGATTTCGTTTCTTTTGATAGCTGCATAGTATTCCATTGTATATATATACCACATCTTCTTTATCCATTCATCTGTTGATGGACATCTAGGTTCTTTCCATAGTTTGGCTATTGTGGACATTGCTGCTATAAACATTCGGGTGCACGTGCCCCTGAGGATCACTACCTTTGTGTCTTTAGGATAAATACCCAGTAGTGCGATTGCTGGGTCGTAGGGTAGCTCCATTTTCAACTGGCATTTTTTTTTATTCAAGTTTCCTAATGAATCAGAGCCCGAACATGTACTGCTTTATTAGGACTCTACCTATGGTCTGGTCCCACTATTTCCTGCTTCTTCTCCAGTATATTTTCCTAAATATGATTCTATTCTTAATCAGATACAAATATCTCTTTAGTACTTGCAAAATGACCTCCTGTCTCCTTCCCTTCTAATGAATTCCAAAGTTTGTTAGAACTAGTCCAGACTTTTCCTATGGTGTTTTGAACTATAAACAACTGACTGTGGCCGTGCCTCCCTCCTCTGTGTTTTCATAGAGCTGTATTCCCCTTCCTATCACTAAAGTGTATATACTGTACATTGATTTCCCTCAAGGGCATTTGCTACAAGACTACGAACATACATAATGCAATAAAACTTAAGTTTTTATGTATATTAGAGCTGGGGTGCCTGGGTGGCTCTGTTGGTTAAGTGTCCAACTCTTGATTTCAGCTCAGGTCATGATCTCATGGGTCCTGGGATAGAGCCCTGTGTCAGGACTCTATAATATAATTATATTATAATTATATATTATATAATATATATTATATTATACTATATAGTATATATAATATAATTATACTATTATATTCTATAATATTATATATTATATATAATATAATTATATATTAATATAATATATAATTATGTCTATAGTTTACATAAAGATTATAATTATATATAATTATATATAGAGAGATACATAATTGTATATTATATTGTATAATTGTATACACACAACTACTAAAGCAGGGGAGAAATGCTATAATGCCTGGATAAATAATTTAATTAATTAATTATGTATTTTAATAAATAAATCAAAATAAATTAAAATTAATAATTTTGTAAACTACAATGAAAAATACTTGAATAACAAATTATTTGCAAAATACCATACATTTATATAGTGACTTAACTATTACACAGTGCTTTTGCTACAAGCTACTCTTTCATTAGTGGAGCCTGGTTTTGGACTTTTGAATTAGTGCTAATATGAGGAAAGATGGACTTCAGGCTGTCCTGAGAGTAATATAGATGATTTGATGAAGAATGTTCAAAATGTAAACAGTATTTGTAATTCAGGCAGTCTGACCAACTAAAGAATATACCTTGAAAGGACAGGAAGAGACAGGGAATGCCAAGTTTAGAAATGAAGGATAATACACAGAGCTTGTTAAAGTAAAAAAAAAAAAATCAAAAAACAAAAAAAGATCTTATAATATTCTGTTTGTCAATATTTACATAGCCAAACTATAATTTAAAATAATGGAAGATAGACAAAGAGATGTGGAATGAACAATGTCTTAGGAACTATTGCTGGCACCACATATTTCCTTAAGCTCAATGTAGTAACACTTAGAGATTTAACTTCCTAAATAGCTCTTAAATTCATATTTAAATTTTTTTTCCACTATCCTCATTTGAAATACCAGCATCTCTTGCCTGGATTGCCATAATAGCCTAAGAACTGACATTCATATGTACTATACCTCAACAAACTATTTCCTTCAAATAGCAATACAGAATCTTTTCAAAATAGGAATTTTACTATATTCTCTCTGATTTCCACTGCTTTATTAATACACCCTAAAAAATCTTTCACACGTGCTCTTATTACCCTGTCTACCCTGATTTTAATCCTTCTTTTCACCCTTTGTATGTGATATTTCATTTGTTTAAAAAATAGCCTGCCATTTCTTTGACATTGATGTCAGAGAATGCTAGTGACTGCTATGTATCAGTTCCCATCTCTACAATTAACAGAACTCTACTTTGTAACCGTCATATTTCCCAGCACGAATTTAACATTTACTAGCCTTTCTTGCAGTTGAAGAATTTCACCAACAATCTAATATGAAATAATGTGGAACTTCTAGGAAAGTCTCCTTTAAAGCAAGGGAATAAGTCTTTCTCTCTTTTCCCATAACTGTCTAGGTGTGCTTGTGATGGCTTGGTTCTAGCTATGGTTTTGGACCATGAATTAGAGCCTCAGCTTGAGGATACTAGAGGTTGTAGAAAATCTTAGTACTGTCAAATGAGTTCTGGGTTACCTACTTCCAGATATATTTTGTCAGAGAAATATACTTAAATCTCTAAGTTACCATTTTGAGATTATCCCTTGTTCATAGTCAAAGTACATTCTCACTGGTATACAATTCTTCAGACCTTGGTTCAAGTGTCACTTCTTAAACCCCATTCAGGCCAAATTTATCTGTTAAATACTCTTCTAGTAGTCATTTTCATTTTCTTAGAACTCTTACATATTTGTAACTCTAGATTCACTGATGTGATTCTTTGATTTTTTTCCTTCTCCACCAGATTACTTAATACAACCTACCTATTTTAAGTCTTACAATTAACTTGCAATCTTGGAATATATTTTAGATTTTAAAAATACAGAGTGAGCTTCAGAGATATTAACATCTCAAATAAAGATCTTCAGACTCAAATTTAGTGTTCATTTCATTATTCTACAGCTGTCTGAATACAAAATATGAAGCACAATTTTCTTATCAGGAATGAGATGCATATTCCTGAATGAAGAGGAAGACTCATGATATTTTTAGAAATGGTGATCATGCATTTGTTTTACCAACATTTTCATGTAGTCTTCTTGTCAATTTTTCAGAGTTTATTATTATTATCCTATTTTTGTAAACAAGGAAACTAAGTCTTAGTGATTTCCAGTGATTTAACCAATGTCATTTAGTCACAGTGGCAGACTTGGAACTTTTATCCAGTTGCTTCCCACCATATCTGCCTTCTGTATATGAAGGATGTACAGATCTGTGTTTAAATGGATTTTTGTGTTTGTTGGCATGAATTTATATAATGGTTATGGTTCTAGTTTTGAAATGAAATTGCTTGTTTTGACTGAGGAATTTCATAATTACTTGGTGACATGAATGTTAATTTAGTCTCTGAAGCAACTTTCCATTGGTTCTGAATCAAATTCTCATATCATTTCTTCTTCTAGGATTAAAATCCTGAAAGTATTCAAATAAGCTCAGATAATTGAAAAGGTACACTATATTGTCACTACTGATCATTAATATTTTAATGGTAATAACAAGAATAGTAATAATAAATGTTTAACTTGGAAACATCAAGCAAAATAGTTATTAACAAGCAATCAAACAAACAAAAACATTGGGAATCACATAAATAGCTTTAAAAAAATGTATATTCCTGGAAACGATCTCCAAAAATTCTGATTCAGTAAGTTTAAGTAGAGTCTGGATATCTTAATTCTTTTGAAGCATCTCAGATGACTTTTATGTGTTGTTTCTCCTTCAATAGACTGAGTAACTCATCACTTAATAAATCAAAAGGAATAGGGATAGAGTGGGTTAGATTTGATGGTGAAGTATGGTTAGGATAAAACTAGAATATGGACCACATGATAATGGGGAATTGGCCAAATAAACAGTGAAGGTGGAGGAACTAAAGGATGACAAAGCGCTAAAGGCAAAGGTTTAAAAAAGGAATATAGGCAATATATAAAGCTAAATTAGACAACTAAAACTTTTTTAGTAGAGAAAAACTCATCCTTGCATACATACACATTTTGACAACACTCTCTATGCAAATGTTATATAAGATCTAGTACATTATGTTGCATGTTTATTATTAGTATATTAACCATTGATGACATATATATCTATGAAATAAATTTTTAAGTAAAGTTAAGGATGCAAATATAAAGTGCAAAACCCATAAATGCAAGCAAAAATTCACCTAATGAAGCTAAATTAAGTTGGATATATGCAATGCAGTTGATTACAAGTTAAGTTCAAAAACTAACATATACAAGAATATGTGGTGCAGTCATGTTAATGATGATAATGAAAACCATAACCTCTGTGGGTCTTGGCTTTTCTATTTTTAAAGTTGTAGTCTTAATATCACATTAGCATATTTTTTCCATTTATTTTAGAAATGCATTTCTAAAAGTTGTAAATCGACATGACATTATTTATTTTGCTTTGTGCTAATATCATGACTTCATGATCACCATTTAGCACTGAGAAACCAAGATTATAAGAGTGCAAATGTATATGTGTGTCTGAAAAATCTAATGCAGCAACTGCTGGAAACCTGCAGTCTCCCTTGGATGAAGGAATAAAATAAAACTGAATGTACATCTCCTCATCCCTACTTAATGACTTATCAATCACATGTAATAGAAAACAAAAATGTTTCTTTTCTATTTTGCAACCTAGAATTATATACTTTTTTTTAAAAGATTTTATTTATTTATTTGACACAGAGAGAGAGAGATTACAAGTAGGCAGAGAGGCAGGCAGAGAGACAGGGAAAGGAGGAAGCAGGCTCCCTGCTGAGCAGAGAGCCCGATGCGAACCTCGATCCCAGGACGCTGAGATCATGACCTGAGCCGAAAGCAGAGGCATTAACCCACTGAGCCACCCGGGCGCCCGTAGAATTATATACTTTTTAAATAAAATTTTTCCATCTCTCTCTTTCTCCTTTTATCAATAATATTCATTATATTCTTTTTAAAACTCATATTTAAAATTCATATTTTAAAACTATAATGCTGTAGAACTTGCCTGTACAATGGGGAATCTATTAATTCCAAGACATAGTAATAAAAGTTAGAACTAGAAGCAATCTTACAGAGCATCTTGTACAACTTATATATTTAGATATTGAGAAACCAAGCTCCTGGGAAGTAAAGTGAATTGTCCACACCTTGTGGATTGCAATATCAGGAGTAGATCAACCTGTCACCATAGCCTGCTGCTGGTTTTAACTAAATCTCCCAAATTCAGACACTACCTGAAAACTAGTATATATGTTAAGAGAAATATATTGTGAATGGGAAAATTTGAAATAAGTGAGAATTACTGTAACCATGCTTAATTAGCTTTTTGATTTATGTCGTTCATTATTTGGCATATTTTGTTTCTCTTTATATTCCATGCTTGTGTTTTAGATTTGGGTTTGCTTTTTTTCCTTAGTCAGAATTTCTTCTAACTACCATTCACCCATCTTTAGGTAATTGTCATTGCACATATATTGATCATCTTTCAACTCCTTTGCTTGATTTTTTTTTCCTTTAGTAACAGTGCTAAGATTATTGGCACTATTTCCAAAATAATCTCCAATTATTGATTTTACCATTCCTCCGAATAAGACAGTACTCTTTGCATAATAGTTTCAACATAAATCTTAAGGCTTAAAGTTGTTTTTCGGATTTATTGGTGCTTCCAAGTCTTATTTTATTCAACCTCTCCAAAGCTGTACTTATTCAGTAAGCATTTACTGAGTTCCTGTTGTATACCATATTTAGTGTTAGGCCATGGAGATACCAAGAAGAATACAACATGCTCTCTATTGACCATAAGCTCACTCACAGTAGTTGGCCGGCTTGCCTTGTCATTTAATTATTCAAATTCACTTTTGGAACATTTTCCCAATATCCAACACAAAACAAGAATATGCTCATTCTTACCATAATAATCCCATCCTTTAGTCTATTAGCCCTTGCATTTCCCATTTCTTTATTAATTTGCTCTATTTCGGGAAAGGGGCATAACTTCATAATGCTTAAGAATAAAAGTCCAGAGCCAAGCTGCCTGTGTACACATCTCACTCTGCCTTTTATATATATTATCTGTGTGCCCTTGGGAAATATACAGAAGTTGTCTGGGCCTTATTTTCTTGTCTAAAAAATAAGAATTATATTAGAATCTACCTCTTATGATTGCTGAGAGGTTTATTTGTCTTAATATTCTAAAACAGGAGAGGCGTCTGGAGAAGATGGTGGAGTAGGAGGACCCTAAACTCAGTTTCTCCCATGGATACAACTATATAACACTAAAATCATTGTAAATAACTCAGGAAATGACTCAAAGGCTGACAGAACAAACTCCACATTTAAATGTAGAGAAGAGGGTAGGAAGAGTGGAGATGAAGTGGAGATCTAAAACCTGTTGGTCTGGCCACCTAAGGAACGGAGCTGCAGGAATGGAGAGGGGAGAGAAACAGACTATCACACTAGGGAGCCTGCATAAGAAAGATGAATCCTCATAACATTTGGCTTTGAAAATCAGAAGGGCCAAATAGTGTGAATTCTTACAACCAGTGGGACTTAAAGCGTGGAACTTTAAAAGTCAACAAGCTCTACTCTGGGACAAGTGGAAGGGAGATAAAAAAAATGAGTCTTTACCCTTAAAGAAATAGGAAAACAGGGGCACCTGGGTGGCACGGTCACTTAACCATCTGCCTTCAGCTCAGGTCATGATCCCAGGGTTCTGGGATTGAGCTCTGTGTTGGGCTCCCTGCTCAGTGAGGAGTCTGCTTCTCCCTCTACCTCCACCCCTACTCCTGCCCCTGCTCATGTACTTTCTCTTTCTCTCTTTCAATTAAATAAAATTTAAAAATCTTAAAAAGAGAGAGAGAGAGAGAGAGAGAGAGAGACACCAAAACAAACAACCCTGGGAGATATAGCATAGAAGTGCTGGCTTGAAATATGCCTAGGGTATAAGGGAGGGAGAGTTATTTACTAATATCAAAGTTACCTGAGGAATTTCTCCAGGAATAAATAAGATGGCAAGTGACATAAACACAAGGCTACATCCAGGAACCAACATGCATCTGCACTCACTATCTAATTTGCTTATACAGTGATCCACTGCCTCCTTCAGGGCCTGCTTCAGTTTCAGCTCTACAGGTCCCCTCCCCCAGAAGCCCTGCACAAAGCTTACCAACACCTCATCTTCTGATTGCACATTTTAAGGGGAGTCCTAGCTGTGGCAGTGGTTGGTCACCTCCTAAGGAGAATAAATGCACCTTTCTAAAACTGAGTGTCTTGTCCACACAGGCTTTGCAGAGCAGTCATAGCCAGTCCCAGTGTCTGTGGTAGTTGCATGTCTCCTTTGGAAGACAACCAACACCCTCTTGTTAAAAGTGCATATCCTGCCCAAGAGCAAGAGACTTAGCTGAATTTTCTAACACAAAGAAATAGATGCAGAGAGTTAGACAAAATGAGGAGATAGAGGAATATATCCCAAATGAAAGGACAGGATAAAATCACAGTAAGAAACCTAAGCAAAACAGAGATACTAATATTCCTGATAGATAATTTAAAGTAACAGTCATAAAGATATTCACTGGACTTAAGAGAAGAGTATAAGACATCTGTGAGACCCTTAACTAAAAGTTAAAAAAGAGCCAAGTAGGATGAACAGCACAATCATTGAAATAAAGAGTTCAATAGATGGAATAAATAGCAGACTAGAAGAAGCAAGAAGCAGAAGAATAAACCAGTACTCTGGAGAACAGAACAATAGAAAATAATTAAGCAGGTGAGAGAAAAAATATGCAAAAATGAGAATAGACTTAGGGAATTTGGTCACTCCGACAAGTATAACATTTGTGTTATATAGATCCAAGAAGAAGAGAGAGAAAAGAGGGCAGTAGTTAAAATGGCTAAAAGCAGTGACAAAGAATTTTAAAAGCAGTGAGAGAAAAGTTACAGACAGGGGAAATTCCATGAGGCTATCAGTGAATTTTTAAACAGAAACTTTGCAAGACAAAAGAAGTGGCATGATATATTCGAAATGCTGAAAGGAAAAAATATGCAGCCAAGAATACTTTATCCAGCAAAGCTATCAATCAAAATGGAAGTAGGTATAAAGAGTTTCCCAGACAAACAAAAGTTAAAGGAGTTCATGACTACTAAACCAGCCCTGTAAGATATGTTAAATTTTCTGTGACTGGAAAAGAATGCTCATAAGTAAAAGTAAGAAAAGTAAGAAGCACAAAAGCAGTGAAAAAGTATATCTGTAAAATTCAGTCAAGAGACTCAAAATGAAAGGAAAGGATATAAAGTATGAAACCATACCTAAAACTTGGAAAGGAGAAGAATAAAAAGTGGGTCCAAACTTAAGCATCCATCCACTTAATGTAGACTGCTACATACAGAGGATGTTATATACAAAGCTAATAGTAAATGTAATAAAAAAACAGTAATAGAAATGCTAATAAAGAAAACGTAGTCAAAGTATATCACTAAAGAAAGTCAACTTATGGCAAGAGAAGAGGGCAAGAGAAGAAAGAAAGAGAGAAGAACCACAAAAACAAACACAGGGGCGCCTGGGTGGCTCAGAGGGTTAAAGCCTCTGCCTTCGGCTCAGGTCATGATCTCAGAGTCCTGGGATCGAGCCCCACATCGGGCTCCCTGCACGGCAGGGAGCCTGCTTCCTCCTCTCTGCCTGCCTCCCTGCCTACCTGTGATCTCTCTCTCTGTCAAATAAATAAATAAAATCTTAAAAAAAGAAAAACAAGGAAGAAAATGGCAATAAATACACACCTATCAATAATTAGCTTCAAGGTAAATGGACTAAAGGCTACAATCAAAAGACATAGGGTCACACAATGGATTTAAAAAGAAAGAGAGAGAGAGACCTATCTATATTCTGCCTACAAGAAACTCATTTCAGATGTAAAGACACCTATAGATTGAAAGTGAGGGGATAGAGAAATATTTATCTTTCAAATGGATGTGAAAAGAAACCCTGCATAGCAATACTTATACCAGATAAAATCAACTTTAAAACAAAGACTGTAACAAGAGACAAAGATATTATATAATCGTTAAGGGGACAATCCAACAACAACAACAAAAATCTAGCTATTATAAATATATATGCACCCAAAATGGCAGCATCCAAATACATAAAACATTTAATAGGAAACATAAAGGAACTAATCAATACTTACACAATAATAGTAGGGGACTTTAACACCCCACTTACATTAATGGACAGATTATTCAAATGGAAAAATCAAGATTGATTCACAGAATTGGATGGATTTAACACATGTATTCAGAACATATACTAAAACAGCAGAATACACATTCTTTTCAAGGGCACAAGGAATATTCTCCAGAATAGACCGCATATTAGGTCACTAAACAAGTCTTAACAATTTCAAAAATATCAAAGTTATACCATGCCTTTTTTTTTTCCTAATCACAACACAACAAAACTAGAAAACAACAAAAATTAAAAATCTGGGAAGAGCACAAATAAACTGAGGTTAAATGACATGCTACTAAATAATGAATGAGTCAACCAAGAAATAAAAATAAATAAATAAAATATAATAAATACATAGAGATGGATGGAAATGAAAACACATTCCTCAGATACCTGGGTGGCTCAGTCAGTTGGGCTTCTGCCTTTGGTTCAGGTCATGATCCCAGAGTCCTGGGACTGAGTTCTGCAGTGGGAAGCCTGCTTCTCCCTCTATCTGCCACCCTCCCCACACTTGTGATAAAAATCAAAAAAAAAAAAAAAAAAAAAAAGAAAAAAGAAAGAAAGGAAAAAAGAAAAGAAAGAACAAAGAAAAGAAAAGAAAAAAAAGAAAACGATCCAAAATTGTTGGGATGCAGCAAAAGAGGATCTAAGAGGGAAGTTTATAGCAATACAGGCCTACCTTAAGAACACGAGAAAACTTTCATAAACAACTTAAACTTATATCTAAAGGAGATAGAAAAAGAAGAAAAAACAAAATCCAAAACCAGCAGAAAGAAGGAAATAATAAAGATTAGAGCAGACATAATTAACAGTGAAACTAAAAAGAAAGAAAAAAAAAAGAAAAGAAAAAAAAAAGTCCAATAGAACAGATCCATAAAGCCAGGAGCTGGTTCTTTGAAAAGATCAACAAAATTGATAAACATTTAGCCAGACTTATTGAGAAAGAGAGTGATAGAGAAAGAGATAACTCTAATAAACACAATTAGAAAGAGGAGAAATAACAACCAATACCAGGGAAATATAAACAATTGTAAGGCAATATTATGAAAAAACTTTATGCCAACAAATTGGAAAACTTAGGAGAAAAAGATAAATTCCTAGAAGCATTTAACCTAACAAAACTGAGGCAGGAAGAAAGAAAATTTGAACAGACTGACCACCAGCAATGAAATTTAGTCAGTAATCAAAAACTCTGAACAAACAAAAGTCCAGGGCCAGAGGCTTTCAGAGAAGAATTCTACCAAACATTTAAAGAAGAGCTAGTACCTATTCTTCTCAAATTTTTCCCAAAAAGTAGAAGAGGAAGGAAAACTTCCAAATTCATTCTAGGAGGGCAGCATTATCCTGACTCCAAAACCAGACAAAGAAAAAGCAAAAATAGAGAACTATTGGTTAATATCTCTAATGAACATAGATGTGAAAATCTTCAGCAAAATAATAGTAAAATGAATCCAACAATACATTAAGAAAAATCATTCACCACAATCAAGTGGGATTTATTCTTGGTATGAAAATGTGGTTCAATATTCACAAATCGATCAGTGTGTTACATTACATCAATAAGAGAAAGGATAAAAACCATACAATCATTTCAATAGAGGGAGTACAACATCCATTCATGATAAAAACCCTCAACAAAATAGGGTTAGAGGAAACATATTTCAACACAGTCAAGGTCATTTATGAAAAACGCACAGCAAGAAATTATACTACTTGGGGGACATACTGAGAGCTTTTCCCCAAATCTCAGGACCAAGATGAGGATGTTCCTTTCACCACTTTTATTCAATATAGTACTGGAAGTCCTTACCACAGCAATCGGTCAAGAGAAAAAAACATAAAGCATCCAGATTGGTAAGGAAGAAGTAAAACATTCACTATTTGCAGGTGATATGATAATATATATAGCAAACCCTAAAAACTCCATCAAGAAACTTCTAGAAATGATAAATGAATTCAATAGTGTCACAAGATATAAAAACAATGTCCACAAATCCATTGCATTTCTATACACTTACAAGGAAGAAAGAAAGAGAAATTTTAAAAAATCCCATTTTCAATTGCAACAAAAATAATAAAATATCTAGGAATAATCTTAACCAAGGAGGGGAAACATCAATGAAAGAAATTGAGGATGAAACTCATTCCAAGCTTACAGATTGGAAGAGGGAATATTGTTAAAATGTCTATTCCACCCCAAACAATCTACACATTTAATGCACTAACTATCAAAATATCAATAGCATCTTTTACAGAAGTAGACCAAACAATCCTAAAGTTTGTATGGAACTACAAAAGACCCCAAATAAGCAATCTTAAAAAGAACAAGACTGGAAGTATCAAAATTCCAAACTTCAAGTTATATTACAAAGCTGTAGTATTTAAAGCAGTATGGTACTGACACAAAAATAGACACATAGATCAATGGAACAGAGAAGAAAACCCAGAAATAAACCCATAATTATATGCTCAATTAATCTTTGACAAAAGAGGCAAGAATATTCAGTGGGAAAAAGTCTCTTCAACAAATTGTATTAGGAAAATTGGTCATCTACATGAAAAAGAATGAAATTGGAATGCTGTCTTATACCACACACAGAAATAAACTCAAAATATATTAAAGATTTAAATGTGGGGGCACCTGGGTGGCTCAGTGGGTTAAAGCCTCTGCCTTTGGCTCAGGTCATGATCTCAGGGTCCTGGGATCAAGTCCTGCATCAGGCTCCCTGCTCAGCGGGGAGCCTGCTTCCTCCTCTCTCTCTGCCTGCCTCTCTCCCTACTTGTGATCTCTCTCTCTGTCAAATAAATAAATAAATCTTAAAAAAAAAAAGATTTAAATGTGAGACGTGAAACCATAAAAATATGAAAAGAGAACACAGACATTAATTTATCTGATTTCAGCTGAAATAACTTTGTTTTTTGAGAAGTATTTATTTATTTGAAAGAGAGAGAGTGGGGGGGTGGTAGGAGCAGAGGGAGAGGGAGAGGGAGAGAGAAACTCAAGCAGATTCCATGCTGAGCATGGATCCTCATTCAGGGCTCAATCCCACAACCCATGAGACCAGGACTTGAGTCAAAATCAAGAGACTTAACCCACTGTGCTGCCCAAGTGCCCTTGTAATAACAATTTTTAAGATATGTCTCCTGAAGCAAGGAAAATAAAAACAAAAATAAACTATTGGGACTACATCAAAATAAAAAGCCTCTGCAGAGCAAACGAAACAACCAACAAAACTAAAAAACAACCTACCTGAATAGGGGAAGATATTTGGAAATATCATATCTCATAAAGGGTTAGGATCCAAAATATATAAAGAAATCATACAACTCAACACCCAAAGAACAAATAATCCAACTAAAATGGGCAGTAGACATGAACAGACATTTCTTCAAAGAAAACATCCAGATGGCCAAGAGATGTATTAAAGATGCTCGACATCATTCATCATCAAGGAAATGCAACATAATACCACAAAGAGGTATCACTTCATACCAGTCAGACTAAAATGAACAACACAAAGAAAAAAGTGTTGGTGAGGATCTGAAAACTGGTGCATCCACTGTAAAAGACAGTATGGAAGATTCTCAAAAAATGAAAAATAGAACTACCTTATGATCCAATAATTGCACTACTGGTTATTTACCCAAAGAATAAAAAGCACCCATTTAAAGGGATACGTGCACTCCTACATTTATTGCAGCATTATTTACAATAGCCAAATCATGGATGCATTCTAAATGACCATTAGTAGATGAATAGATAAAGAAGTTATATATATATATATATATATATATATATATATATATATATATATATATATATATATATACCAAACATAAAACAGAAAGAAATCTCTCCA
>LNAC01001102.1:330182-362845 GCA_002007465.1 Ailurus styani
AATATATATATATATATATATATATATATATATATATATATATATATATATATATATATATTCCAACCATAAAACAGAATGAAATCTTGCCATTTACAACGACCTAGATGGAGCTAGAGAGAATGATGCTAAGATAAATATGCCAGTCAGAGAAAGACAGATACCATATGATTTCAATCATGTGCGGAAATTAAGAAACAAAACAAATGAACAAAGGAATAAAAAAATGTGGAGTGAACCAAAAACAAGCTCTTAAGCACAGAGTACAAAACAAATGGTTACCAGAGGCTTGTTGGTTGGGGGAAATGGGTGAAATAGGTGAAGAGGATTAAAGATACACTTATCTTGATGAGCACTGTGTAATATATGGAATTGTTGAATCATTATATTTTATACCTGAAATGAATATAACACTATATGTTAACTACACCGGAATTAAAACAAACAAAAAATACGTAGGACAACGTTAGCATATTATAAATGCTATATCAATGTTAATGATTATTATTTGGAAAATCAGAAATAATTTACTCCTTACCCCAAATATGAAAAAGTATCCTTTACTTCTAATTTTATTATATGTTATGTAGTTTTTCTTTTTTAAAAAATGCAATTTCTTAATATAAAATCACCCATGATGTTTATTGTATTATTTTTATAAATGGACAAATTAGATTCTTATCTTTGCATACTATCCCAATTTTGTATATTGCATTTTCTTAAAGGTGAGGATTGTGTATATTTCAAACACATGGAGATAATTTTTTACATTGTTAAAGTGATAAAAATTTAATATCTACATAAAACTAAAAATTTACTTATCTATATGAAAATTTGTCCTCTCTCCTTCCGTCCCTCTCTCTCTCTCAATTCCTTTTTCCTTTTTAACTTGCACTATCACTGCTCTCAGGATGCCAGTGCCAGAGACAGTGATACCCAAACTTTTCTTTTCCTTCCCTCAGTGGTTCAAATACTTGTAAAGGTCATTTTTTTTTCTTATTTATGGTAGATAGATTTTACCAACATCCTCTTTGTTCTTGCTCCTCTTTAATTTCTTCATTGTATTTCTTAATGAGTTATCTCAAAAAAGATGGTACATATGTATGTTTGGAAATATATATATAACTAAATATATACACAAATTTTATTTTACATTTACCTATTTTTATAGCTTCTTTCTGCCTCTCCAAACCATGAATATGAAATAGTACTGAAATTCCAGGAGCTCTAGCTTTTTTACAACTATAGGCATATGCAAATTTAGAAATCACTCTGGAGGCCAGCTACAACTATTGTCATATATAACTTTTCCAAAACAGAAAAAGTATTCTAAAACAATTTTAGTATATGTGCTGCTGAAGTGAGCACAGAAGTGTTCTAAAACAAGAATGAAGTATAAATATTATGTGCTCTGATGTCAAAAGTCATGCATTATTTGTGTTGTTTATGAAACCTGAAATACTGCTCCCAGTCATGAGTCTATTCCTTAGTTATCAGCCTCTAAAGAACAAAATATAGAGGTATGATTTATGGTTCACAAAGCTCTTTAATATGATATCTTTACATCGGGTGTATGAAGAAGCATGGAAACTGACATCTGCTCCATGTGAGGAGCTGCAGCTCAGAGAGCTTCAGCTACTTCCACAAAAGTCTACTTAAACTGAAGCCAGATCAGTTTATTTAGAATTCAGTGCTGTGTTCACAGGAATACAGTACCACTAAGATTCTAGATAGTGTCCAGAAATGTTTCATATAGTCTACCAAAGCTTTCATCTATTTCTTCTTCTTTCACCAAATGCTTTTTTGTTACGTAAAAATAGTTGAAATATTTTAATGTTTTTTATTGAAGTTTGCCTTTTGCTTGTATGCAGTTCACCTTGGCCACAAGATAATGGGCAAAAACCCAAAGGAAAAAATCAACTTGTAACCACTGTAAATAATGAGAAGCATATTAAAATTTATAAAGTCAGCTTTGTGATCTTAGGTCACTTTTCACTGTGCCATGACAGTATAAATTGAAGATTTTTTTAAAAGTCAGTATATAATATAAAATCAAAGAAAGTCTAAAGATGCTTCATATGTACTACTATGTCATTCATATCGTCTACAACCCTGCCTAGTGTATATTTGTCATCATTTTGGCTCAGTGTTTGAACTCTTTTCCTAGATTTTGAGTCTCAAGGAAAAAGAAAAAATATTCCAATTTTACTCTATGCTCATATTACAGGGTAAGAAAACTATGGTTTAGACAATCACTATTTTTATCTCCCAAGTTGGTTTAAGGAATAAACTTTAAAAATATCAAAATAAATTGATTATTCATAGCAAAAAAATTAATGTATGCTAGCAATAAAATTTAAGATTATGTTAAATATTAACTTTGACTATCAACCATCATCTAACTGCAGATTATGAATCTAAGCCAATCTTAGAAATTTCATTTCCTTTTCTAATTAAATCTTCAGGAAGAAACATGTACCCAAATCTGGTAGTGTGGTTTGAAGTTTGATATATAAGGAAGCCCTTGAGGAAAGTTGCCTCACTGTGAAGAGAGGTATCATTTCTAGATGTGATCTTGTGCAATAATGAAGCCAATGCTGAGAATGGAAAACAGTGAATCAAAGTAGAAAAATTTAAAACTCTGGATCCTGTAATGTCACTGAGCCATCAGATCAAACAGCTATAAAGTCTTCCTCTCTCTGGACTTCCTATTATGTGAGGAAATTCATTTCTACTTTAATTTTGGTTTTGTGATTTGTATAAAAAAATATCCTGACTGGTATCAAAATAAATTTTCATGTTAAAGTTAGTGCCTTCCCTTTCCTCTGCCTCTGGGAAATAATATAGTATGTCTGTAGACTTCTAAGTTAAAACCAACTAGTTAATAACCCCCTGTAACCATGACAATTAATATGCTACCAAAATGTAGAAATGCTGGATTTTATCATCTTAAATGGTGACATTGCTTGTTTCTATCTACTAATTATAATCTACTCATTTTCCTGTAAAATATTGTTATTTCATGAATTTAAGGAATGAATTCTTTATTGTTTTCATAGTGTTAGCCTCTATAAACAAAAGAGCTTAACTTTCAACTGTGTTTTATGAATCCTTATTAATGGTTTAACAAGATGTGAAACAATCATTACGACTATCAGATTTACAACCCCATTAACCACTAACTGGTAGCTAAATGCTAATTTGTATGCTGAAATAAATTTCATTCTAGTACCAAAACCTATTCATTAAACCACTGACATAAACTAAATCCTTTTAAGAATTTTTGTTATATGTTATGCTCCAACTTAAGAGAAAAGAAAATAATGGCAAAAAAATCAAACAAGATTATATTGCCTATATGATATATTTTTTCCTTTTTTTTAAGATTTTATTTATTTATTTGACAAAGAGAGATCACAAATAGGCAGAGAGGCAGGCAGAGAGAGAGGAGGAAGCAGGCTTCCTGCTAAGCAGGGAGCCCGATGCGGGCCTTGATCCCAGGACCCTGAGATCTTGACCTGAGCTGAAGGCAGAGGCTTTAACCCACTGAGCCACCCAGGCACCCCTGCCTATATGATATTTTCAAAGGAAGAGAAACTGATCATGCTCTCTCTAGACGTATACACAAATATATGCACACACACATATATACACCTATTCAGAGAGAGAGAGCTCTTCTATTCTGATGTAAATTTATATACATATAAATATACATGTACAGTGTGTGCCAGCTATATAATCTATGCAATTTTCATATATGCACACAAACTCATGCACAAGTACAATGTCAGTCTTATCCATATTGTGCTGCATAATCAAAGAATCAATGCTTGAAATAAGTGATGATTATTATTTCATATTTATTATTTTACATTTTAATTTATAAAATTATCAGGGAAAATGAAATTTACTTGCAGTTTAGAGACACTTTCTGTATGTTTATTTTTATACTAGAGTTTTTGTTTCTCAAATTAATTTTCCAATTAATTTAAGTATACTAAGAGTAAATATTTTACTCTGTAGATCAGAGTTATACCACTTAACCACACGATAAAGGAGTTCCACTAATTATGCTCTAATTTACTGAATGTTTACAGATACTACAACATAGTCTTAATTTATTGTTTGTACTCAGGTATTTGACAAAACTATTATCTAATTTTTAAAAGTTTTTCTCTTTAAATAAATTCAGAGACTTCTGAACTGATTTTTTTCAGGTGCAACTCTTTTTTTCAAAATATAACTTTAAATTATTCATATTAATCTGAGAGTGAAGTTGAATTTTTAAAAGTCAGGTGAATGCATTATATAAGGATACAATGAACTTGCAATAAGCTAAGCCCCAATTTATAACTAGTTCAACATATTTGCACTGTTTTCACCTCCAGCCAAGAAATGTACTAACAATGAATTATTTGCTTACACAAAAAGAGTGGTACACTCAAAAAAATCTCTGTAGGGAGCTCAGAGAAGGTAGAGGTTAAATGTTGTATTCAAATCAGGGAATAAGTAAACTGTATCAGTTTTTAATGTATATCATATCTAGTAATTTCTATGTATATTATTAAAATTGGAAATTTCCATTATTTTCTAAATATTATAATATTTATAATGTTACTGAGAAAATACTTTTATGTTTATTAACCAAATGAGAAATATGCAAATAAACACTATATGAGAAATACATAAATAAACCGTGATATTATTGAACATCAGCTATTGCAAGAATTGGAAAAAATTGTCACACATGCTTTAAAAATGTTATTCAAGGGAATGATAAAACCTGTCTCCTTATGAAGACTTGGTTGGATAAAATACAGCAGGTTTTTTTAAGTAAGACCTCAGAACTCTTTTTAATATATTTTTATTTTAAAGATTTTATTTATTTATTTATTTATTTATTATTTATTTGATATAGAGAGATCACAAGTAGGCAGAGAGGCAGGCAGAGAGAGAGGAGGAAGCAGGCTCCCAGCTGAGCAGGGAACCCGATGCAGGCCTTGATCCCAGGACTCAGATCATGACCTGAGCCTAAGGCAGAGGCTTTAACCCACTGAGCCACCCAGGTGCCCTATTTTTATTTTAAATAAATCAAATAAATTATATTCTAGAAAAAAATCTAAAACTATTTTGTTTCTGCAAAGTCATTATTTCAGTAAAATTAAAACAATGGAAGCTAATCAGTAATCAGAAAACATTTCAATAAGAATATTTCTCAGGGAAACTGGGTAGCTCAGTGAGTTTAATGTTCACTCTTGATTTCAGCTCAGATCATATCTCGGGCTCTGCACTCCATGGAGAGCTGGCTTGAGATTCTCTCTCTCTCCCTCTCTCCCTGCCCCTCCTCCCACCCACCTGCTATCTCTCTAAATAAATAACTAAATAAAATCATTTTTAAAAAAATGAATATTTCTCTGTTAGTTGTTTTTGAATTCATATCTTTTGCAAATTACCTAAGAACCACTGTATTGAAGACTGTTGACTAATCTGTGAGATCAATAAAATGATGTGTCAGAAGGAACAACTCCTACTTTCAGTCTCTTATTTACATAATTTCTTTAGAAAAGACAACTTTTGTGGTGAAGAAGGAAGTAAAAATCCAAGTGTTACAAATCAAATTAGAACACTTAAAAGGACTGCACCACAGGATGCCTGGATGGCTCACCTGTTAAGCTTCCTCCTTTGGCTCAGGTCATGATCCCAGGGTCTTGGATTCAAGTCCTGCATGAGTCTCATTGCTCAGCAGGGAGCCTACACCTCCCTCTGCCTGCTGCTCCCCCTGCTTGTGCTCTCTCTCTCTCTCTCTGAGTAATCAATCTTTAAAAAATTTTTGAAAAAATAAAGAAAGGAGTGTACCACCTGACCAACTTCACTCTGTCTCTAACAAGAAAGGGTGAAACTTAACTATTTAAACTGACAAATGAGTGTTACTGGGTGGTTCAGTCAGTTAAGCACCTATCTTCAACTCTGGTCATTATCCCAGGGTTCTAGGATTGAGACTTTCATCAGGCCCCCTGCTCAGCAGTGAGCCGCCTTCTCCCTCTCTCCCCCATTCAGGCTCTCTCTCACTATCTCTGTCTCTCTCAAATAAATAAAATCTTAAAATAAAATAAAATAAACTGACAAATGATCAGCTTGGATCTTTCTTTTTTTTTAACGATTTTATTTATTTATTTGACAGAGAGGTAGAAAGCACAAGTAGGCAGAGCAGCAGGCAGAGGGAGAGGGAGAAGTAGGCTCTCCGAGGAGCAGGGAGCCTGATGCGGGACTTGATCCCAGGACCCTGGGATCATGACCTGAGCCAAAGGCAGCAGCCTAACCGACTGAACCACCCAGGCGCCCTTGGATCTTTCTTGTAGATTTGTGATTAGATAAATTACCCATATCCATTGAGATTCATTGATCATTATTTCTAAAGACTCAAGTTAAAAGAAAAATGCAAACTCTTTGTTTTATGAATGAGTTTAGATAAAATTCATAGGCATCTTCAATGAAATGTAAGAAACTAGTGCTACCTAAGTTAAGTAACATATTCCTCTTACCTGAGCAACTTCAGATATGTTATTTGATATTCTTAGCCTTTCTTTCTTTGTATGTAATACAGTCATATAAATATTAGATAATACATTATAGAAGCCAAGTAGTACACAGTAAAAATCTAGTTAATATTTTTTATCTGAATTGGTCAGTAGGTTTAGCAAATAGGAGGTATATTTGAAAATAAGATGAATTCTAAAGAAAGATGGTTTCAGCCTTTGATTCACTAAGAATGACCAAGGATTTTCCCATCAGCACCATGACGACATTTCATGCTTAGGTTTATTGCCTCTTTTTTTTTTATGTTATTCACTATATAGTACATCATTAGTTTCTTTTTTTTTTTTTAATTTTATTTTTATTATTTGCCCAAGGGGTACAGGTCTGTGAATCATCAGGCTTACATCTTTCACAGCATTCACCAAAGCACAAACCCTCCCCAATGTCCATAACCCATCCACCCTATCCCTACCCTCCCACCCCCCAGTAACCCTCAGATCATTAGTTTCTGATGTAGTGTCCCAAGATTGATTGTTTATTTATAAGACACAGTGCTACATATGATAACCTCAGTAGCCACCATGAGGGGGCTTAATGCCCTTTTGCCCCAATATGATTGGCATAGATTCAAGGACCAGAAGTTCATTTAAAAAAAAAGAAGGAAGGGTTGGAGGAGCAAGGTGACAGAGGAGTAGGAGACTGATTATCATCAAGTCCCAGGAGTTCAGCCAGATAGTTATCAAACCATTCTGAACACCTACAAATTCAACAGGAGATTGAATAGAAGAAGTGGAACAATTCTAGGAACAGAAAATTGACCACTTTCCAGAAGGTAGGACGTGTGGAGAAGTGAATCTGAAGTGATGGGAAGATAGACCCCCAGGGGAGGGGCCAACTCCTGGCAAGTGAGAGAGCAACAGAGCACAAAATTGGAACTTTTAGAAGTCTGCTCCACTGAAGGATGTCGCCCCAGAGGCTAAGTAGCGGTGAAGCCCTGGAGGGGACAGTGTGGTCACAGGACCGACAGGGATACAAAAAGAACAGGGGTCTCTCAGAGCGACAGAGCTCCCAGGTATCAGAGAGGAGAAGCCAACTGAAGAGATGGAGCCAAGCTGAGAAGGTGTCTCTCAGCTCGGTGTTACCTTGGGATATGGTCTAAAGCACAGTCAGGCCGCTGCTCTTTGAGCAGGGACTCCACAAGTGCCAGATCAGGAGAGACCACCTCCTTCCTCCTCCAAGAGGAGAGGCATGGGAGCATACTGCAGGAACCTGCTGGGTTTGGAGATTCCAAATGGGTCTGTGCACCAGACAGAAATGCTCGGTCACAGGCAGGGTGAGCTCGGAGTGCGGCCGGAGACCAGAGAGATGGGAGGGACTGACTGCTTTTCTCACCCTGAGGAGTGGGATCCTGAGCTCTCTGCTCCTCCAGGTCAGAGATTGGGAGGCCGCCATTTTCAGTCCCATCCTCCAAAGGCTGTACGGAAAGTGTTCAGGGAATTAAAGCTCCCAAGAGCAAACCTGAGCCAATTACTTAGCCTGGCCACTGGCAAGGGTGGTGCAATTCCATCTCTGGCAAAGACACTTGAGAATCACAGCAACAGGCCCCTCCCGCAGAACATCAGCAAGAACATCCAGTCAAGAACAAGTTCACTGATCACTGAGAACTGTGGAACTCCAGAGTTAGGGGAAAGCAACACATAAAATTCATGTTTTTTTCCCCATGATCCTTTAGTCTTCCAAAGTTAAATTCTTTGAATTTTATTTTTTTCTTACTCTGTACATTTAAATTTTTTCTTCTTTCCTATTTTAACATTTTATAAACTACTTTATTTATCAATACCTTTTTAAAAAATCTTTCTTAATTTTCATTCTCAAACTCATATTATATACCTTCACTCTATTTAACCTTATTATTGGTTTATATATATTGTCTGTTTAATTCACCAGTCTAATAGATATATAGATATAGATGATATAGATGGTATAGAGGAGATAGAGATAGAGAGAGAGATAGATAGTAATAGATATAATATAGATATACATATAGATGATATAGATTTTTTTTCTCTTCTTTTTTCCCCTCTTTCTTCTCCCCCAAGTTTCAGGTATCTTCCAATTTGGTTAGTGTACATTTTTCAAGGGTCATTGCTACCCTTTAGTATTTTGTTCTCTCGTCCATCTATTCTTATCTGAATAAAATGACAAGATGGAAAAACTCACCTGAAAAAAAAAAAAAGAACAAGAGGCAGCAGCAATGACTAGGAACTTAATCATGAGGACATTAGTAATATATCAGAACTAGAGGTCAGAATGATGATTATCAAGGTGCTAGTTGGACTTGAAAAAAAGCATGAAAGATATTAGAGAAGCCCTCTCTGGAGAAATGAAAACCCTTTCTGGAGAAATAAAAGAACTAAAATCTAACTAAGTTAAAATCAAAAAAGCTATTAATGAGGTGCAATAAAAAATGGATGCTCTTACTGCTAGGATAAATGAGGCAGAAGAGAGAATTAGTGATATAGAAGACCAAATGATAGAGAATAAAAACCCAAGGAAAAGAGAAAAAGAACTACTGGACTATGAGGGGAGAATTCGAGAGATAAGTGGTACTATAAGATGAAACAATATTAGAATAATTGGGATCCCAGAAGATGAAGAAAGAAAGAGAGAGGCAGAAGGTATATTAGAGCAAATTATAATACAGAATTTCCCTAATATGGTCAAGGGAACAAGCATCAAAATTCAGGATGCAGAGAGAACGACCCCTCAAAGTCAATAAAAATAGGTCCACACCCCATCATCTAATAGGAAAACTTACAAGTCTTAGTGACAAAGAGAAAACCTTAAAAGCAGCTCAGGACAAGAGGTCTGTGACTTATGAGGGTAGAAATATTAGACTGACAGCAGACCTATCCACAGAGACCTAGTAGTCTAGAAAGAACTGGCATGATATGTTCAGAGCACTAAACGAGAAAAATATGCAACTAAAAATACTATATCCAGCTAGGCTGTCATTGAAAATAGAAGGGGAGATAAAAAGCTTCCAGGACAAACAAAAACCAAAGAAATTTGCAAACAACAAGCCAGCCCTACAGGAAATATTGAAAGGGGTCCTCTAAGCAAAGAGAGAGCCTAAAAGAAACATAACCCAGAAAGGAAGAGACACAATATACAACAACAGGCACCTTACAGGGAATAAAATGGCACTAAACTCATATCTCTCAATAGTTACCCTGAATATAAAAGGGCTAAATACCCCAAATAAAAGACACAAGGTATCAGAATGGATTAAAAACAAAACAAAACAAAACAAAAAAACAAGACCCATCGATATGCTGTCTATAAGAAATTCATTTTAGACCCAAGGACACCTTCATATTTAAAGTGTGTGTGTGGGGGGACAATTTACCATGCTAATGGACATGAAAAGAAACCTGGGATGGCAATCGTTATATCAGATGAATTAGAGTTTTAGCCAATGACCATAATAAGAGATGAGAAAGGACACTATATCATATTTAAAGGGTGCGTCCAAAAAGAATATCTAACAATTTTAAATATCTATGCCCCTAACATGGAAGCAGCCAATTATGTAAACTGATTAATAACAAAATCAAAGAAACACATTGACAATAATACAATAATAGCAGGGGGATTTAACACCCCCCTAAATTGAAATGGACAGATATCGAAGCAAAAGATCAACAAGGAAATAAATGCTTTAAATGGTACACTGGATCAGTTGGACATCACAGATATATTCAGAATATTCCATCATACAAAAACAGAATACACATTCATCTCTAGTGCACAAGGAACATTCTCCAGAATAGATCACATCCTGGGTCACAAATCAGGTCTCAACTGGTACCAAAAGACTAGGATCATTCCCTGCATATTTGCAGGCCATAATGTTCTGAAACTAGAACTAAAACCACAAGAGGAAAGTTGGAAAGAACTCAAATACATGGAGGCTACAGAACATCCTGCTAAAGAATAAATGGGTCAACGGGGAAATTAAAGAAGAATTATAAAAACTCATGGAAACAAATGAAAATGAAAACACAACTGTTCAAAATGCTTGGGACACAGCAAAAGCAGTCCTAAGAAGAAAGTATATAGCAATACAAGCATTTCTCAAGAAACAAGAAAGGTCTCACGTATACATCCTTAACCTACACTTAAGAAGCTGGAGAAAGAACAGCAAAGAGAGCATTAACCCAGCAGGAGAAGAGAAATAATAAGTATCAGAGCAGAAATCAATGAAATAGAAACCAAAAGAACAGTAGAACAAATCAATGAAACTAGGAGCTGGTTCTTTGAAAGAATTAATAAGATTGATAAAGCCTTGGCCAGACTTATCCAAAAGAAAAGAGAAAGGACTCAAATTAATAAAATCATGAATGAAAGAGGAGAGATCACAACCAACACCAAAGAAATACAAACAATTCTAAGAACGTATTATGAGCAACTCTACACCAGCAAATTGGACAATCTGGAAGAAATGGATGCATTCTTAGAGAAATATAAACTACCAAAACTGAACCAGGAAGAAACTGAAGACCTGAATAGACCCATCACCAGTAAGGAGATTGAAGCAGTCATCAAAAATCTCCCAACGAACAAGAGCCCAGGGCCAGACGGCTTCCCAGGGGAATTCTACCAAACATTTAAAGAAGAATTAATACCTATTCTCCTGAAACTGTTCCAAAAAATAGAATTGGAAGGAAAACTTCCAAACTCCTTTTATGAGGCCAGCATTACCTTGATCCCCAAACCAGGCAAAGACCCCATCAAGAAGGAGAATTACAGACCAATATCTTTGATGAATACGGATGCAAAAATCCTCAACAAAATACTAGCCAATAGGATCCAGCAGCCCATTAAAAGTATTATTCAGGGCGACTGGGTGGCTCAGTGGGTTAAAGCCTCTGCCTTAGGCTCAGGTCATGATCTCAGGGTCCTGGGATCGAGGCCCGCATCAGGCTCCCTGCTCAGAAAGAAGCCTGCTTCCTCCTCTCTCTCTGCCTACTTGTGATCTCTCTCTCTGCCAAGTAAATAAATAAATCTTTAAAAAAATAATAAAAAATAAAAAGAAAAGTATTATTCACCACGACCAAGCCGGATTAATTCCCAGGTTGCAAGGTCGGTTCAACATCTGCAAATCAGTCAATGTGATACAATACATTAATAAAAGAAAGAACAAGAAACATATGATACAGTCAATAGAGGCAGAAAAAGCATTTGACAAAGTACAGCATCCTTTCTTGATCAAAACTCTTCACAGTGTAGGCATAGAGGGTACATACCTCAATATCATCAAAGCCATCTACGAAAANAAAAACCCCACAGTGAATGCCATCCTCAATGGAGAAAAACTGAGAGCCTTTCCCCTAAGGTCGGGAACATGGCAGGGCTGTCCACTATCACCACTGCTATTCAACATAGTACTAGAAGTCCTAGCCTCAGCAATCAGACAACAAAAAGAAATAAAAGGCATCCAAATCGGCNCCCAGTTGGCAAAGAAGAAGTCAAACTCTCACTCTTTGTAGATGATATGATACTTTATGTGGAAAATCCAAAGGACTCCACTCCAAAACTGCTTGAAGTCATACAGAAATTCAGCAAAGTGTCAGAACATAAAATCAATGCACAGAAATCAGTTGTCTTTCTATACACCAACAACAAAACAGAAGAAAGAGAAATTAAGGAGTCGATCCCATTTACAATTGCACCCACAACCATGAGATACCTAAGAATAACCCTCGCCAAAGAGGCAAAGAATCTTTACTCAGAAAACTATAAAGTACTCATGAAAGAAATTGAGGAAGACACAAAGAAATGGAAAAACATTCCATGCTCAAGGAATTTAAGAGCAAATATTATGAAGATGTCTTTGCTACCTAGAGCAATCTACACATTTAAGGCAATCCCCATCAAAATACCAGCAATTTATTTCAAAGAAATGGAACAAATAATCCTAAAATTAATATGGAACCAGGAAAGACCCTGAATAGCCAAAAGAATGATGAAAAACTAACAAACACACAAACAAACAAAAACAAAGTTGGTGTCATCACAATTCCAGACTTCAAGTTCTTTTACAAAGCTGTAAGCATCAAGACAGTATGGTACTGGGACAAAAAGAGACAAATAGATCAATGCAACAGAATAGAGAGCGAAGAAATGGACCCTCAAACCTATGGTCAACTAATCTTCGACCAAGCAAGAAAGACTGTCCAATGGAAAAATGACACTCTCTTCAACAAATTGTGTTGGGAAAATTGGGCAGCCACATGAAGAAAAATGAACCTGAATCATTTCCTTACACCACACACAAAAATAGATTCAAATGTATGAAAAACCTCAATGTGAGAAAGGAATCCATCAAAATCCTTGAGGAAAATACAGGCAGCAACCTCTTCAACCTCAGCTGCAGCCACTTCTTCCTAGGATCATCACCAAAGGCAAGGGAAGCAAAGGCAAAAATGAACTATTGCGACTTCATCAAGGTTAAAAGCTTTTGCACAGCAAAGGAAACAGTCAACAAAACCAAAAGACAACTGACAGAATGGGAGAAGATATTTGCAATTGACATATCAGATAAAGGCTTGTATCCAAAATCTATAAAAACCGTATCAAACTCAACACCCATAGAACAAATAACCCAGTCAAGAAATGGGTAGAAGACATGAACAGACCTTTCTCTAAAGGAGACATGAGAATGTGCTCAACATCACTCAGCATCAGGGAAATACGAATCAAAACCACAGTGAGATACTACCTCACACCAGTCAGAATGGCTAAAATTAGCAAGTCAGGAAACAACAGATGTTGGCGAGGATGCAGAGAAAGGGGAATCCTCCTACACTGTTGGTGGGAATGCAAGCTGTTGCAGCCACTCTGAAAAACAATATGGAGGTTCCTCAAAAAGTTGAAAATAGAGCTACCCTATGACCCAGCAATCACACTACTGGGTGTTTACCCTAAAGATACAAAGGTAGTGATCCTCAGGGGCACGTTCACCCAAATGTTTATAGCAGCAATGTCCACAATACCCAAACTATGAAATGAACCTAGATGTCCATCAACGGACGAATTGATAAAGAAGATGTGGTATATATGTATACAAAGGAATACTATGCAGCCATCAAGTGAATACAAATCTTGCCATTCGTAACGATGTAGATGGTCCTAGAGGGTATTGTGTTAAGCAAAATAAGTCAATTGGAGGAAGACAATTATTTTTTTTTAAGATTTTATTTATTTATTCGAGACAGAGAGATTACAAGTAGGCAGAGAGGCAGGGAGAGGAGGAAGCAGGCTCCCTGCTGAGCAGAGAGCCTGATGTGGGCCTCAATCCCAGGATGCTGAGATCATGACCTGAGCTGAAAGCAGAGGCTTTAACCCACTGAGCCACCCAGGCGCCTGAGGAAGACAATTATTATATGATCTCTGAAATGAGGAATTTGAGGATCAAGGTGGGGGATCTTGGGGGTTAGAGGGGGAAAAATGAAACAAGATGGGATCAGGAAGGAGACAAATCATAAGAAACTCTTAATCTCATGAAACAAAGTGAGGGTTACTGGGAGTGGGAGGGTAGGGATAGGGTGGATGGGTTATGTACATTGGGGAGGGTTTCTGCTATGATGAGTGCTGTGAAAGGTGTAAGCCTGATGATTCACAGACCTGTACCCCTGGGGCAAATATTTAAAAATGATAAAGAAACAAATAATAACAAATAAATAAATACAGAAGGAAGTGGATAAAAGAGCAAAATTCATTTCTACAGAAGCTCTCTTCTTTTATCAATGAAAGAAAATATTTCTAGGGATTCTCAAGCATACTTTCTCTCCCTGATGTTTCATTGGCAAGAATGGGTGATATGGGTGTCATTAATGGCAGAGAAACCAGGGAAAACAAATATCATGCAGAACAGAACAAAATAGCTACTACTATTTTAAACCATCATAGCACACACCCAGCACAGGATATGGCTGGCTTCTAGAAAGAAAAAGAATGAGGTTTTTTTCCTCAAGGAAGGGATTTTGGGGTTGTGGAAACAATAGCAACTTGAACAAATTAAGCACTGGAAAGAGGGATTGATTCTGAATAGAGGTTAAACAAAGACAGCCAGGATAGTCACATTGAACATGGATTACTTGTTGGAGACCAATACAGGAACAAGCAGCTCAAAAGTGTCAAAGTGTGTTTGAGCCTTAGTAACAATATAATTTTAGTTAGTTTCTTCTTGCAAACACCTCCAGAGTTTGAGCCATTCCTTGCCATCTACAATGGTGTTGACTTTCTACATTAGGCCATTTTACTCCGTGCCTGTATAATTTCAGAACTGTTATGTTCCAAATAATTTAAACCAGGGGGAAAATGGATAAAGCAAATTATGGTTGAATTTTTGTTACATAAATAAAAATATTAGAATATATTAGTCCAGGTTTGTTAAGATAGTTCTGTGATGATATCAGGAAGTCGCTCTCATTTTTGTGTTCTGCTATACCAATTCTAAAAACTGACATGACTTTCCATGTTCACAACTGACTGCAACCATATTTGGGAAGTGCCGAGGAGCAAACCATCCTTTATGCCTCCTTTAAAGGGCCCCTACAAGCAACATCTAGTTGCTTCTGCTTTTATCTCATTGGCCAAAACTGTCATTTGACTATCCTTGAATAGAAAGAAGATGGATAAAGGTTATTCCTTAAATGTGCTCTGTGAAAAAAAATTGAGGCTCTAGTAATTGAGGCACTGGTAATAAAGGAAGGAAGAAATAGTAATTGAGTGTTGGACATGGACTTAGTATCTGCCATTGAATCTCAAAAATTTTCAATAATGTTCCTGGTGCTTATGGATTAAAGAAACAACTTTTAGGGGTACCTGAGTGGTTCAACTGGTTAAGCGTCCAACTCTTGATTTTAGCTCAGGTCATGATCTCAAGGTTGTGAGATTGAGCCCTATGTTGGGCTCAGGACTGGGCATTGAGTCAGCTTAAAATTCTCTCTCTCTCTCCATCTGCCCCACCCCCACCTACGCACATCTTCTCTCTTAAAAGAAGAAAAAAGAAACAACTTTTTAAATATTCCTAAACTTTTCTATAATCAAATTTCCTAATAACATTTCCAGTAATTAACTTTCAAAAAATATTAACTGAATTCGTGGTAGATGTCAATCAGTAGACTTTTCTAGACTGCGTGAAATAAGAGGAATACAGTGGGGTTTCTACCCAAAGGTATTTTTCTCCAGTCCACCTTCCTTATATCCAGTAAATATTTCATCATATTTCTAAACTCCAATTGTCTGGCAGGTTCTATCTTAAATGTAGGGAGAACAGATAAAAGAATAGTTCTGCCTTCCTGATATTTAATCTTTATTGAGAAAATGCACACAATTAAATATGTATTAAAATTCTAGTATAAGAACAACTCTTGATTTTTCTGATATTAAGATTAACATATCCCCTGACAATATTTCATATCAGCCATAGTATTTCCCCTAAATTCACAACTCTTTCATAACAATGTATAAATCTAATAAACTAACAAACCAGTTTCCCAATATCCTGACCATTAAGACTCTACCAGTTTCACAGGAACACAGTTTAAATCCCACTTGTTACAATCAAGTCTTCCATCATCTACTCATCAGAGTTCCTTGTTCATCCTTCTGTGTTCTCTCAGCATATATTATGTAACTCCTTCTACCTTCTAAAAAAATCATTTGGTCTTAAAATTAGCTGTTTATGTGGCTTGTCTCCCTCACTGTATCTGAGCCCTTTTGTTCAAATTCTATCTCTTATTCATCTTTGTACCTTTGTCAGTGCTTTACAGTGTGCGATGAATATTTGTAGATAGCTTTTCTTTCTTTCTTTTTAAATCTATAGTTACCTTCTGTCATCAATAGATGGCAAGTCTTCATTGTTGGCAGGTGAGACCAAATTTACTTCCTCTTGGCTCTTGAGGAATTTTTTGGAATAAATGACAACAGTTCAGTACAGTAAAAAATGAACTGTATGTCATATGAGATCTAAATTAAGTTTAGTGTCAAAATTGGAGATTGGTACAAACATGGCAGAAGTAGAGTACAGTCCACAGACTTGTCTGGAGAATGGGAAGAAGGTACTGATGTCCTTTACACAATATTTATGGTCATTTCATATGCATCAGAAAGTAAAGCAAAGTATTGCTTGTGCTTAAGAAAACACTTTTTCAGACTGTGATAAAGATAAAAGCAATAAGCTAAGTTGAATTAGATATTTCCCAAATTATCAACTTTCCAAGATTGGCATACAAAAGTAAAATGACTAGTTTCTATCATTTTTATTTCTTAATCTTGTGAATTGCTTCAATGTTCTTTATGAAAGATTGGTAGGGAATATGTTAAATGTAGCACCAGAAAGATCAAAAGATGTTCTTATATCATAATTTTAATTTATATTTAATTGTTCCCATCTTCTTAATTAATTTGAAATATCATAAATATTCTTGTTTTGTTCACCTTACTCCCTGGATCTAAGACAGAATCTGACATGCAATGGTAGAAGGTTAACAAATTTTACAAAATGTCATTAGCTTGAAACAGAAAACTTTCTAACAATTAAGGCAATTTTTTCTTGATCTAATTACTTTATGGAACAGATCTCATTAACCTATTAAAGAACTTCAAATGGTTATCAATACAAATATTTACTGAGGTAAAATTGACACTTCCCTTATGTCTTCTTTTACTTATTAATGTGATAAATTACCAATTAAAATGAATTTACTATTCATTTTAATGCCTACGCCATTAGAATTTTAAAATTAATGAAATATCACTTTAAAAATTATCTTTCATATTCTTCTTTTGAGTTATTTTAGATCACTATACTTTAAATGTTATGTTTAATCTTTAAAAAAAAAAAAGTGTGTCGGGGCACCAGGGTGGCTCAGTCGGTTAAGCATCTGCCTTTGGCTCAGGTCATGATCTCAGGGTCCTGAGGATTCCCTCTCCCTGTGTGTGTACACCCTCTCTCTCTTTCTCTCTCTAATAAATAAATTTAAAAATCTTCAAAAAATTAATTAAATAACATAAATATGTTTACCCTTCCTTTTCTAACCTGATGAAACATATGACAATAATAATGTAAATCTATCAAAAAAAGTAGTTACATATATTAGAAAATATGTCTAACCTGAATCCTAGCTCTTCAGGACATATGTATTTGTTAAAAATTAACTCAATATAGCACTAAAGAAAAAGAGAATTTGGCAAGCATTATTAAAGTAATATTCAAAAATTATTTTATTATTTACATGCTATATGCAAGAAAATTGAGTCACATAACTTCCATTTCAGTGAGCAGATGGGCAGTAACCTTGCATGACAGACTTCATAAATTCCACTAATGCTACCTCTATATTATCCAAGTGCATCTGGCTGTATGAGACTAAATTTTGCAAGGTAATATTCAGTTTTCACAGTTTCAACAGTCAATTTCAATATGTCTATAATTCATTGAGGGCTTAAAATACCTCAGAAATACTCTGTTTATTACAGTTATTTTTATATAAGGTGATAGTCCAAATGCATTGATTTTTTGATATAATTGTTCATTATAGAGTTGAACATGATATACTGTTGCAAGAGATTTATTTGATAACATTTCTAACAGTCAGCAGAGGGCAGCTTTGTTATTTGTGCACATTTTAAATTTAGTTTCTTTAATTTTTTAAATAAATTCCAGTTTGTGATCATACAGTGTAATATGGGTTTCAGATGTACAAAATAGTGGTTCAACACTTTCAAATAACACCATGCTCATCACAACTGCACTCCTAAATCCCCACCACCTATTTAACCCATTCCACCACCCCACCCCTCTGATAGCCATCAGTTTGTTCTCTATTAGTAAGAGTTTGTTTCTTGGTTTGCCTCTTTCTTTTTCCTTTGGCTCATTTGCTTCCTTTCTTAAATTACACATATGCATGAATTCATATGGCATTTGTCTTTCTCTGACTTATTTCTATTTCTTTTAACATAATATTTCCTTCATCTTCATATAGCTGCATTCATCTTTATCTGTTCATCTATCAGTGGACATTGAGGCTGTTTCATAAATTGGCTATTGTAGATAATGCTGCTATAAACATCAGGGTTTATGTATCCCTCTGGATTTGTGTATTTGTTTTCTTTGGGTAAATACCTAGAAGTACAACTGCTGGATTATAGGGTAGTTCTATTTTTAACTTTTTGAGAAACCTCCATACTGTTTTCTAGAGCAGCTGCACCAGGTTGCATTCTCACCAACAGTGCATGATGGCTCCTTTTTCTCCAAATCCTGGCTAACACCTGTCATTTCTTGTGTTTTTTCTTTTAGCCATTCTAACAGGTGTGAGGCAATATTTCACTATAAGTTTGATTTGCATTCCCCTGATGATCAGTGATGTTGAGCATCTTTTCATGTGTTTGTTGGCTATATGTAAGGCTTCTTTGGAAAAGTGTCTATGTCTTCTGCCCATTTTTTTATTGGATTATGCATTTTGGGGGTGTTGAGTTATATCAGTTCTTTATATATTTATATACATATTTTGGATACTAATGCTTTATCAGATATGTTCATTTGCAAATATCTTCTTCCATTCTGTGGGTTGTCTTTTAGTTTTGTTGATTGTTTCCTTTGCTGTCCAGAAACCTTTTATCTTGATGAGGTCCCAATAGGTTATTTTTGTTTTTGTTTTATTTTGCCTCAATAGACATATCTAGAAAGAAGTTCCTATGGCTGATGTAAAAAAGGTTACTGCCTGTGTTCTCCTCTAGGGTTTTTATGGTCTCAGATCTCACATTTAGGTCTTTAATCCATTTTGAATTTATTTTTGTGCATGGAGTAAGAAAGTGATCCAGTTTCATTAATTGCATGTCACTGTCCAGTTTCCCCAACACTATTTTTTGAAGAGACCATTTGTTTTCCTATTGGATATTCTTTCCTACTTCATCTGAGATTATTTTTTTTATAAAATTACATTTGTAGCAAATAATTTAATCTTAAAAGTAAGGGATGATTTTTTTCCTCCTGTTCTCTAATGATATGTATACTTATAGTTTAATTACTAGGAAAGATTCTTTTTAAGGTACTTATTAGAATTTTAATATTGTTGAATACTGTGTTTTCTTTTGATATACATAACAAGTCATTAATCAGTCAACTATTCAAGGAAAAGCAAAATTCATGCTAATTAATGAGGCCAACATCTCAGAATCATTTTCTAAAGTAGGGATAATGGAAAAAACTTGTTTAGTTGTTTATATGAAAAAACTGTGTTTAATTATATATATATATATATATATTTATATCTTATAAATATATATGTATGTGTGCATTACACTTAAAATAACAGTATTAACAGAATAAATATACTTAAAAAGGCCAGGGCCAGGATGGTAATGGATCTGGTTGAGGAAAAGTTTAATATGTGTAAAAAAAAAATGGGGGATGAAATACTGATTTTATTATTTATAGTCTGCCATATATTTTCACTTAGGGCTCATGTGGCATTAATTTTGTAGAAAGAAGTCCAAGAGTTTGAATTTCCAGGTAAAATGTATGCATGCTTAGGGGCACCTAGGTGGCAAAGTCAGTTAAGAGTCCGAGTCTTGGTTTCTGTTCAGGTCGTGATCTCAGGAACATGAGATCAAGCCCTCCATTGGTCGCTGCACTCAGCCCAGAGTCAACTGGAGATTCTTTCACCCTCTGCCCCTCCCACTCATCACCCTCTCTCTCTCTCCCCCTCCCTTTCTCTAAAATAAATAGATAAATCTTTTTTTAAAATGTGTGCATCTTTAAAATTTTGATAGTGTTATTGAATGCTCCAAAAAGTATTTGCTAACTAACACTCTCACTAGCAAGACATAAGAATGCCAGTACATGTGCATCCTTTTTAAAATGAACTATTATTAATCTTTTGCATTATTTTATGTTTTACTAATCTGATTGTGAAAATATGTAATTGTTTTAATCTGTATTTTCTGATTTCTTTATGAGTTTAAAAAATTATTCAAAGATTAATTAACCTATTTTTCTATAAATTTCCTATGTTTCTTGCCTATTTAATTAGTATTTAAGAATTTTCTTACTGTATTTTAGGTGAGCTTTATTATTAATGGCATTTCTTTTCTTTAAGTGAATATTCCTGATACTAGTCTTTCATAATGAAAAAGTGCTTTATTTTTGTGTAATCATATCTTTCAAAATTTTGTATCTAAACTTTTTTTAAAATTAAGACCATTTTCTTGCTAAGATCATAAATATTTGTCTACATTTTCTTTCTTTTTTTTTTTAAGATTTTATTTCTTTATTTGACACAGAGAGAGAGAGATTACAAGTAGGCAGAGAGGCAGGCAGAGAGGCAGAGAGAGAGGAGGAAGCAGGCTCCCTGCCGAGCAGAGAGCCTGATGCGGGCCTCGATCCCAGGACCGTTAGATCATGACCTGAGCTGAAGGCAGAGGCTTTAACCCACTGAGCCACCCAGGCACCCTACATTTTCTTCTAAAAAAAATACTAGGGTTTTCTCCGTCTTTTATTCATTAATTCTTGAATAAATTATTTTCTAGCAGGATGTGAAGTAGTGATTATTCCTCACCTTCCTTTTTTTGTCCATATAAATGGTTTTCCTAATATTATTTAATAACTAGGCTATACTTCCCCATATTTAAAATACCACTTTATTTGCAAATTTAATTTTCATTTACATACATATGTATTAGTGTCTTCACTCTGTTCAACTAATATACTTTCTATTCCTGAACATTATTTTCAACATTTTGACTTAATAGGACAGGAAGTCTACCCATTGCCTGCTACCAATATTGAAATATTCCACTTATCAGATTATGGTTCAAACATCACTTACCATGGTATGTTAATTTTAAGGCATTGCATAAAGTGTAAATGTTACTGCTAGCATTTCAGTCCACAAGTCACTATATAAATAACAGATAGACATCATGTTCAGTGGTCAATTACAAATTCTGTCAGTGGTTTTTGCACACTTAGTGCATATAGAGATAGCAAAGTTTGTAACTGTGTTGCCTCTTTATCTCCCAGTAATAAAATCATAAGACAGTTTATAAAAATGGACCATCAAAAGGTAAATAGCCATCAAAGGTGAAGTGTAGCAAAGAAATGGAAAATTATAATGCTAGAAGCGAAACTGGCTTTGTTTAGTTTTGAAAATGATGACAGTAGAGCAAAGATAGGGTAAGACTTAGGTCTGCATGACACTGATAAAAAGCATACTGAAAAATCTCTCATTAATACAAAACATAGATAATTCATAATTATAGGATTTTCTTCATAAACATATTCCCCTCTCATCTGTAAACATCCAGTCAGAAAATATTTTGGAACATCTAATATATGTCAGCTATCATTCAAAGTGTTGAAAATGACGATGTGATTAATACAAAGTTCCTGATTCATGGAATGTATTATTTAGCAAATTTTGAAATATCTAGACAAAAACCAAGAAAATATCCCTATCTCATGCCATATGTCAAAGTAGAGTACAGATGGAATGTAGTTTTAAAAAATACAGAAAATGTACAGAAAAAATATAAGTAACAAATTCTAAGTTGGAAGTCTAATTATAAATGCAAAGGGAAATAGCATTATTGAAAAAATATATATTAGATTTTTAAAAAATAAAAATTTATGCAGTTTTTTTATGAAAATGGCATTTAAAAAGAAAACAAATGAATAAACCAAACAAAAGCAGAATCAGACCTATAAATACAGAGAACTTAATTCTCTGAAGTTGCCTGAAGGGAGGGGAGAGGGGATGGACAAAATGAATGATGGAGAGTGGAAAATATAGGCTTCCAGTTATAGAATGAGTAAGTCATGGGGAAAAAAAAAAGGTACAGCATAGGGAATATAGTCAGTGGTATTGCAATAGGTTGCATGGTGACAGATGATAGTTATTTTTAATGGTGAACATAGCTTAATGTAGTTGTTAAATCACTAGATTGTATACCTGCAACTAATGTAACATTGTGTGTCAACTCTACTCAAATAAAAAAAATAGAAAGAAAAAATAGCATTTAAAAGATAACATACAAAAAAAGTAAATGACTATAATAATAAATGTCTTTTCAAAGACCTCTTTATTTCAGTTTCTATGATATAAACAGAATTTATTAATAAGAATTAGTGTTATATTAATTACAGACTTCTGGTAAAAATAAAAGTTGATGTAGGTGCAAGATTATTATTATTATTATTGTTATTATTTATATCTGCAATTTAGTGCAGATGTTACATTATTATTATGTAATGTTATTATATTATTATGTTATGTTATGTTATTATTTATATCTGCAATTAAATAGAAAAAAAGGAAGTATATTTACTTACAAGAGGCTAGAATTAATTGATTGGTAAAGCTCAGTTGTCTTTGTTTCCTAATATTATATTCTCACTTTTTAAAAATTATTACTATTTCTCTTTTAATAAGGAGTGTAATCCCAGGTTTTATCTTACAGGTACTGCATTGAAACTGAAACTCAGTTTGTTAATAAAATTATATATTTTGGTCTCAGTTATTGTAGCAATGATCATTAAATATTCCAGATTACAATCCAAAATAATGAGTTTTTCCTTTCTCCTTTGAAATCCATTTTTCTCTCATGAATTATCAAAAGACACACTGCTCTGCTTGAAAATATTCAAAATATATTATAGTTAAAAATAGCATAATATTACTCATTTTGTTCACTCAAAATTCAGAAGGACTTTTATTATTAAGATAAATTGAAGATAAAAGAGAAATATTAATAGTAATTAAGCCACTTAATTTTCACTAAGATACCTGTAAAAGTGTAAGTTGGCCTAATAAAATATCATTATTTCTCTTTTAATCCACACATTTATATTTACACACACACACCTGTAGCATACATAACCTATCTTCCTAGGTACCAAAAAGAGGAAACCATAAACAGACAATTCTTAAACCAGGGTTTGGATTATTTTGGTAAAACATCAAATCAGAGACATCATCTGGAATTACGTTATTGATAAAATTGATTTGATAAAATTTAAAAAGCAATGTCTTTTGCTCCTCAAATATTTTTGCCTTCGATCTATGTTTATAAGGAAAAAGATTCTTTTTTTTTCTCTTTTCTCTCACTTTTTATTTATTTATTTATTTTTAGATTTTATTCTTTGCCCCAGGGGTACAGGTCTGTGAATCATCAGGCTTACATCTTTCACAGCATTCACCAAAGCACAAGCCCTCCCCAATGTCCATAACCCATCCACCCTATCTCTACCCTCCAAAAGGAAAAAGATTCTAACACTTGTTACACAAGATTGATTTTTTTCCACTCAAGGAGAGTTATTTTGATTCACATTTAAAAAAGGAAATTTTAGTGCCTTAATTAAAGATCTTGCAAAATAGAGATTTTGGTAATCATCTTTCAATGTATATATGAGATAGATTGCATTTAATGTATCCTCCTCATACCCAGGATTGATTTAAGGATATGGAGACCAAGAACAATCCCTACCCACAAAGAAATTGGGCTCTAACATTTTAAATGTAAGAAAAAGCACTTTCCTTACCTTTAACCAGGATTAAATATGTCTGCTATATTATTTTTGCAACAAAAAAAACATTTTTGTTAGATCTTTATCTTTTTCACATTTTAAACTAATCAACTTTGAGAATTTATTCCTACCTCCTGACATTTCCCTTATGTAATGTGATTAGTTCTTCAAAATACAGATGTGATGAAAATATCTTTAAGAATGCAATTCATGGGGCGTCCAGGTGGCTCAGTCCTTAGGTGTCTGCCTTCTAGCTCAGGTCATGATCCTAGGGTACTGGGATCTAGCTTTGCATGGGGCTCCCTGCTCTGCGGGGAACCTGCTTCTTCCTCTCCTACTCCCCGTCCTTGGGTACCCTCTCTCACTGTGTCTCTCTCTGTCAAATAAATAAATAAAATCTTTAAAAAAAATGCAATTCATTATTATTTTCTCCAAGTGTTTTTTAAGGCAAAGGCAAAATGAATCACAATCAGTTTATATTAATTGATCAATATATTGATAATTCTTAAATTACTTTATTGGGGAAAAATATAGTTGTCAGCATTTGTGGTATTTTCTTAAATTTCTATGAGAATCTTCAATAAAGATTAATATGTCCTTTATAAAAAGTCTGGGAAGACCTTCTGTGAGAATGACTACCAGATAATATAAGTATATAATTTCAGATAAGCTATGATCAAAACTTAATCAGTTAAAAACAAATAAATAAAAATGCAAATTGTTTATTATTTAAAATAATACTTGGTGTTAGTCCTGGTTTCACTTCCTACAGACTAACCTCTAAAATATATTCAAATGTAATTATAAGTCAACTATTTTATATTAAGGTAACATTGAAAACATAGCTGTTCTGATTTTAATATTACACGTGAATCATTATCATAATTTATTCTATCATGTACTGGTAACAATTAACCATTCAGTACACAAAATACAACCTCTTTTTTCTTAAATGCTTTTTGATGATCAAAAATTTACCTCGATTAAAAAAAAAAAAAGATAAATTTCAACTCTGTGGCCAGTTCCAGAAATGTGTGATCATTTAGGATAGATTGAACTATAGATAATGACCAGTTCAGATTTTGAAAATCATAAGACTACACTTGTGTTGATCACCAAATATAAAGGGATCCAGAGATCACAATTAGCATTTCCCTTTGTTAGTGGTTAAGATGTTGACATCAGTTATGCTGATTCCCTTTTTTACAGCTAAAAGAGTCTCCCAGTAGTGTAATGCTGACAGTTGTAATATGTGTCTTCATAATTATGATAGGCTTTATATACCTAGTACATTAAAATAATTAATTCAATTCATCCTCATCCTTCACAAAAGAAATGCAATCAGTTGCAAATGGTGTTTGTTGAGCAAACCCCTCTTTAACTTTTTTCAGAGTCACTTTTACCTTCCTGCTTTTGCTCATGCTCCCTACTTGAGCATCCTTATAGCAGCTGAGGAGACACAGGGCTGGTAACTACGGGGGTGCTGCAGTGTGAGCTTTACATCACAGAAGGCTGAAATCAATTCCTCCACTGGCCTCACAAGTATTGTAGCAAGAACATTTATCCCAGTTTGTTAAAAAGTTACATATTGAACACAAACACAGAATCTTGAGAACAGCTCAGATATTATTGAGAAATTAATTGGTCACACTCTCTCTGCCATTGTCCATTTTTAACTAAATTGTGAACAGAGACTGTAAGCGTAACCTACTATTTCTAAAACTTGCCGCTGTAATAATTATTACTGTTTTCATTAAAATTGAGGACAGAAAGAGTCGACAAGAACAAAGCTGAGAATATTAATAACAATAGTATGCATAGTTTCTTCCTAGATGTGGTACAAAATATGACATTGTTTTTGAAAGCTTCTTTCTTTTAGAAAAACAACTAAATCTAGCAGAAATCAAGCATCTGAACTCCTTTTCTCATTTTCATTTTCTGAGAAATTTCTTTTTTCTTAATAACATCACCAAATGGACTTCATTTATATTGATTATTATAATTAACATGTCAGAATTATAAATATATCAGAAAAGGGTATTTCAGCTTACTCTGCTTTTAAAAATGACCTCCCTTTCAGTAGTCAGCAAGTCACTAGTTATATGTCACTTTAATCATCATGCTTACATAAGAGAAAAAGACTTTATATTAGTTGTATATGATTTTAGTTTTGTCCTGCTCTATTCCAAACTATTGAAAAGATACATTAATAATAAAATAATCTAAGTCTTATAGTCAGAAAGTGAGCACAATGTCACTTTGTATGTAAAACATGTGTATTTATATAGCATTTCCCATTTACTTTATCCTACAATGGTACTTATACTATTTAATAAAAAGAAAAACACAAACAAAAATATATATGAACATTTTGTTGAAAATAACTAGTAGCAAGAAACATTAAAGTACTTTTTTCCCCATGTTTTCCTTTGAAAATGTTCATTTTCAGTAAATGGGTGTTGGTTTAATAGTTTTTGTGTTTAGCATGTGAGATTGTTAATTGCTATAAATAATCATGGAGATTATAACCTCTATTTTCTCCTTCTTAGCTAATTAGTCTAGTATTTGATTAGGTATGTGTATATGCTTTATTTTATGGTAGACTGGATTTACAGATGCAACTTTTAAGGATATGCATAATTCTTGTATTCAGTACAATTTAAATGAAGTTACAAACAATGGCCAAATATTTATAAAACACAGTTTATCTTCATTTATCTTCATAGTATTCTGCAAGTGGATAATTAAATTATATCACTACATTTTCCCACTTTATATAACTTCAATATAACTCACTTATATCTTTCCTGAATCCCTTAGGATACTTCTCCAATTTCCCTTTCAAATAGAAAATAATGGCTAAATATACTATAAATATTTCACAACTTACATAAATCACCTTGATACTAATTGCTAGGTTAATTAGCTTAACTGATTAATTCAGGGTGCTGATTTGTTAAGATTTTTATGGGCATGTGTATCCATTAAGTTTATATATAAAGTGAACCCATTCTGTGGACCTAACCACAGACACCGTAAGCAGAGATGAGAATAAAAGGTGAGATGGCTATTTAAATCTATCATCGCTACTAATAAAATGAATCAAAGTACTTGCACTTGTTTCTGAGGGTTTTCACATATATTATTTCATTTGATCTTTACAACACTTTTTAACCCAGGCAATGCATTCTTGTCCTTCTTCTAGGTTAAAGAGACTCAAAGAGAGTATGTAAGTAACTTGCTAAAGGTCACACAGCTAATTAGTTAAGCACAAGCACTTGTTCTATGGTCTATAAAGTCCCAGTCTCATAGCTATCATCATCATCATCATCATTTGAGGGAGGTATAGTCATGATTGTTATTTGAGCTGGTGTGTCTTTTATTTCAAAAAAAAAAAAGTGCTCAAGAGCAAAAAGAGCTCTAATTTGGGAGACAGCAGACTAAAATAAAAGTCCAAAAGCATATAAATAGACACACTTCAGAATAACAAGAAAAATGCCCAGTGTATATTGACTTTACTTTTAAATTTATTTATTTTTAAAAATATATTATTTACTTATTTTTCAGGGAGATAGTGCACGAGAGTGAGTAGCACAATCAGGGGGAGTGGGCAGAGGGAAAAGAAGAAGCAGGCTCCCCCCCCAACAATTAGCCCAGTGTGGGACCATTGCAGCACCCTGGGATCATGGCTTGAGCTGAAGGCAGATGCTTAACTGACAAAGCCACCCAGGCATCCCAATACTTTTAACTTTAATAAAGATAAATTTTTAAAAAGGGTGCAATAAGTCCTCATTGCACTTATTGACTTATTTTTGCACTTATGGAATGGACATATGCATAGAATTTTTAATCTATTTATATCATGGAATGAATAATGAGAAAGGAATTCTTGTCAGTTAAATTAGATATTCTAGCCTTAGAATTCATTGCATTAGAACATTTTTTGTTAAGCAGTATAATCAGAAGTTAGCCATTGTTAACAGTGACATGTTACAAAGTTGATATTATAATTCATAAAATTTCTGATTTTTATTGAGATATACTGTGTAACCAAAATTTCTGTGACTCCCAATTTAAAATATTTCCTTTTTATTTATTTTTCACCTGATTTCACCAGTAGCAGAAGAAGGTAAAATTACCCAGAATACCATTCTAATAACATAATCTTAATTTCTAAGCCATGGTAAAATTGTTTGTTTTGTTTTTAAAGATTTTATTTATTTATTTGACAGAGATNAGAGAGAGAGATTACAAGTAGGCAGAGAGGCAGGCAGAGAGACAGGGAGAGGAGGAAGCAGGCTCCCTGCTGAGCAGAGAGCCTGATGCGGGCCTCGATCCCAGGACCCTGAGATCATGACCTGAGCCGAAGGCAGAGGCTTTAACCCACTGAGCCACCCAGGCGCCCAAAATTGTTGTTTATAATAATTTAAATTGTTCTTAACCAAGTTTCCATCACTCTGTAGAATGGATAATAATAAAGTGAACTTATATTCAGAAATAAATTGTAGTTATTATAAGCATTTTGTGCTACTATCTTGAAATATTCCCTCATTTCCAAATTCCCTTTTTCTGTTGTGGCCTTTTAGATGGTCTAATATTTGAAAACACAATAAATTATAGGCGGTTTCTCCTGCTTGCTGTGTATTGCTATGGAGATCAGTATGTCAATGCAAGTGACAGTTAAATTAGAAGTATGATGCTGAATGTCCACAATAGCCAAACTATGGAAAGAACCTAGATGTCCATCAACAGATGAATGGATAAAGAAGATGTGGTATATATATACAATGGAATATTATGCAGCTATCAAAAGAAATGAAATCTTGCCATTCGCAACGACATGGATGGAACTGGAGGGTATTATGCTGAGCGAAATAAGTCAATCAGAGAAAGACAATTATCATATGATCTCTCTGATATGAGGAACTTGAGGGGAAGGGTGGGGGGTTGTGGGTGGTAGGGAGGGAAAAATAATGAAACAAGATGGGATGGGGAAGGAGACAAACCATAAGAGACTTCTAATCTCATAAAACAAACTGAGGGTTACTGGGGGGTGGGAGGGTAGGGATAGGGTGGATGGGTTATGGACATTGGGGAGGGTTTGTGCTTTGGTGAATGCTGTGAAAGATGTAAGCCTGATGATTCACAGACCTGTACCCCTTGGGCAAATAATAAAAATAAAATCAAAAAAAAAAAAAAAGAAGTATGATGCTGGGTAAGAAAGAGAGATTATTTTGTGAAAGCTACATAGATACATACATATATCAATTAAATGCGATTCTTCCCTATACTCCTACTTCCTCAATGTTTTTATTGCCTTTTTGAATCATTTATTGCCAGTTACCAACAAAATTTAAAAAAAAAAGTGGCATAGAAATCAATTATCATTATTTAAAATAAAGATCTGCTCTTGAAAACATAAGGACAAAAATCACTACATTCCAACTTTAAGTTTAGCCAAATATAATAAGCATGTAAAATATCTCACTTTATCATTAAATTGTGTAATTGATCTATGACCCTGTGAAGTTCATGTTACCTTTTTTTAATCTCTAAATTAGTCTGAATATTCAACAAAATGAATCAACTAAGATGATATAGTCATCATTACAAGTCTCCCTTTCAGTGAAATAATAAGCTTATGTTTCAAAAGTAAAGTATTAAATTAAAGTATTAAATTACTTCTCATACTTATTTATAGCCATTAACATTCTCAGAATGCTTACATGTAGCAAAATATAATAACTCTCAGTATCTTTGGAGATAACAAGTGTTCTATAAATTGTATTGTTTTATATAAACTATAATTCCATTTTTGATGAAAAAACTTGCATTAAATTTTCCATAAGAAAATTTGAATTACCAAAGTATTTCCAAGTAATTTTCTATATCTTCCAAGATCCCATTCTTCCAAGATTGATACTTCCATAGATTTTTTGCTGCTGTGCAGACTGTTAATTCATTCTCTCTCTCTTATTACTTGGTTTTTCAGTTTTGGCATTTAAAAGAAAATATCTATTTGGGAATTCACTCCCTTCTCTAATTGCAATCTATTGAGATCCACTTATCTGATTCTGTGGTATTAAATATTGTCTAAATGCTGATGATCCTCAAATCTCTATCCCAAGCTTTGATTTCACTTGAATTCTAGATACATATATCTAACTGTCTAGACATCACTTCTATATCTAATAAACATTTCAAGTCCCAAAGTTGCAACATCTAAAAGGATGCTCTTGATATCTGTCCCAAGCTCATTCCTCCTCCAATATGGCCCTTGTCAGCAGCCAGTATTCCCATTCACAAAGTTACTTCAACTAAAAAACTAGAAGTAATCATATATTTTTTCCTTCATTCACTACATTCAATCACCAAATCCTTTTGATTACCAAATATTAACAAAACATGTATACATTGGTCATTTCCACTACTGTCACAACAAAGTGAGGTTTCACTTTCGGGCCATGATACAGCTTTCTATCAAATATTCTTGCTTCCATGCTTTCTCAAAATAAGTTTATTTTCCATATAACCACCAAAGTTATGCCTTATCCTTCCTTGCTTAGAATGCTGTGTGTGTGTGTGTGTGTGTGTGTGTGTGTGTGTGTGTGTGTTTAGCTTGGATTAAAATATGTTCCTCAAACCTCTTTTCATTTTCCCTAGTTATTCATTTTAAGTTTCACAGATAAACTATAATTTTGCTTCCATATTTTTTGCATTAAAAAGACTAATATTTTATCCCCATAGCTAAATTTTCCTTCAGTTTAAACAATCTTACGTCCTTCAGTTTTCCTTATGTGACTTAGATTTGAGATGATGCACTGCTCAGACATCTCACCTCTGGACAAACAGTTTCCCTTACAAAATGTGGCACCCAGAGCAACATTTGCTTTAGATTAGTTAACATTTAAAAACATTTAGTGAAACAGTCCCACTGCTTATTTTTCTTAAATGATTATAAATTTTTAATTTTGCCTAGATTATAGGGGACAAGACAATTTACCCTAGATTCAGATACTGAACAATATTGGGGAAAAAAGAATGAATAAATAAATACTGAGGGTTTTTTTTTTAATTCCTAAAGTTAAAATGCTAAGGCAACACTTGTGATTTATTTAGTTACAGTTCTACGAGGATATTGACATTTACTTAAAAAACTAACCTCTATGTGATAAGCTGGGTAAAAAGTGCTTGTTTTATGACTGCATAATATCATAAAACATGCTGGTTTAAAGAGAAAGAGCATAAGAAAATATCACATGGTCACTGGAATCAGATATCTCTATTTAAAGTACTATCTTACTAGTTTCAAAACGAAACAAGGCCTTTGAAGGATATGAATTTGAAGAGTGTTTATTCCATGATATCCAGCAGATGTTTTTGTACTGTAGGATGACAGTACAGAAAATGTGTTATATGACAGCAAAAAAAAAATTTTGTTGTGAATAGAAATGGTTGAAATGTCATTTGGGATAAATTTTCCTATTTCGCTAAATCTCCAAAATGTATGACCTTAAGAAGGTCACCAAAAAGGGCAATTATCAGTACCTCACAATACTTTAATAGACTCAACTACATAATGAGCCATAGTTTGCTGACACAACTACTCCATGTATTTTAATGAACAGATGAATGAATGGAAGAGTGGAAGGAAAAAGAAAGGAAGGACAGAAGGAAGAGAAGGGGGGAAGAAAAAAGGAGGGGGGATGGCAGGAGGAAGGAAACGAGGTAATGGTTATCTTTCTGATTCTACTGGCATATAAAATGCAACCTCTCTTGGAGCGCCTGGGTGGCTCAGTCCGTTAAGCATCTGACTTAGGCTCATGTCATGGTCCCAGGGTCCTGGGACAAGCCCTGTATCCAGCTCTGCTCAGCATGGAGTCTGCTTGTCCCTCTCCCTCTGCTCCTCCTCCCCATGTCTCTCTCAAATAAATAAAATTTTAAATATAAGAAAAGAAAAAAAAAATGCAGCCTCTCTTGTGTGGTCATGATTTCTATCTCTATTAATTTGTTGCTTTTTTTTTTTTAAAGATTATATTTTTATTTATTTCACAGAGGGAGAGAGATCACAAGGAGGCAGAGAGGCAGGCAGAGAGAGAAGGGGAAGCAGGCTCCCTGCTGAGCATTAATTTGTTGCTTTGCCATTTTCTATTAAGGTATCATGGACTTACGTGTTATTTTTAAAAACTAGAGTTTTAAGCTGTAGAAGAGAGGCAATGTATCTGTTTTTGTCTGCTTTTAAAAATTACTGTCTTTGAAGTTATCTAATAAGATGGGTGATGGACATTGGGGAGTGTATGTGATATGGTAAGTGCTGTGAATTGTGTAAGACTAATGAAGCACAGACTGCACCCCTGAAAATAATAATACATTATATGCTAATAATAAAAAAGTAAATAAAAGTTAATTAACTAATTAATTAATTTTTAAAAAGAGGAAAAAAGGATTTGACCACACAAAAAATATTTTTGGGGGGGAGCGGCAAGATGGCGGAGGAGTAGGAGACTGATTATCATCAGGTCCCAGGAAT
>LNAC01001103.1:0-25608 GCA_002007465.1 Ailurus styani
TCCTGGGACCTGATGATAATCGGTCTCCTACTCCTCCGCCATCTTGCCGCTCCTCCTCTTTGGTTTAATTTCTAGTTTCTCTGATATTAGTGTTGTCACTCTGGCTTTCTTTTGCCATCCGTTTGTGTGACAAATGTTTCTCCATCCCCTGTCTTTCCGTCTTCAGATGTCATTAGATCTAAAATGTATGCAACATATGTGCAGTTCATATTGTTTTTTCATCCTTTTTGAGACCGTATGTCTTTTGATTGGATGATTTAGTCTATGTACTTCAAAGTTATTGATAGATATGTATTTAGTGCTATCTTATTACTTGTTTTATCATTGTTTCTGGAGATTACTCTGATCATTTCATGTCCTTGTCACTTCCATTCTTTCCTTTGTACTCAAAGAATCCCCTTTAATATTTCTTTTTTTTAAGATTTTATTCATTCATTTGAAAGAGAGAGACAGAGAGATCACAAGCAGGAGAAGATGAAGAATCAGACTCCCTGGTGAGCTGGAAGCCCAATATGGGGCTTGATCCCAGGACCTGGAGATCGTGACCTGAGCTAAAGATCAGATGTCCAACCATCTGAGCCATCCAGGTCCCCCCCCCTTAATATTTCTTGTAAGTTTGGTTTAATGGTTGCAAACTCCTTTAGATTTTGTCTAAGAAACTATTTCTCTGTCCTACAGTTCTGAATGATAGCCTTGCTTGAAAGAGTATTCTTAACTGAAGATCTGTCCCATTTATCCCTTTGAATATATCATGCCACTCCCCTCTGGCTTGCAAAGTTTCTTTTGAGAAGTCTCTAGCAAGATTTATGGGATGTCCTTTGTAAGATAGGGAGTTCTTTTTTGTTGCTTATTTTAAGATATTTTTTATCACTGTATATTTCAAATTTAATTACAACATGTCTTGGTGTGGGCCTGACTTTGTTGATTTTGTTTGGGATTCTCTGTGCCTCTTGGATCTGAATGTCTGTTTTCTTCCCCAGATTAGGAGATTTTTCAGCTAGTATTTCTTAAAATAAATTTTCTGACCCTTTTCTCTCTTCCTCTTCTGGGACTCCTGTAATATGAACGTTATTATTACATTTAATGGAGTCACTGAGATCCCTACATCTATGCTTGTGTTGCATAATTCTTTCTCTCTTTTGTTCAGCTTTTAAATTTTCCATTATTTTGTGTTCTAGGTCACTAATTCATTCCTCTTCTACTTACAGCCTGATGTTCATTGCAACAAGGTTGTTTCTAATCTCATTTATTGCATTGTTCATCTCTGATCAATTCTTTCTTAATTTTTATCTCAGTGGTAAGTGTCATGCTGGTCTTTTCCATTCTTCCCTCAGCCAATTTATTATCCTTATGATTGTTACTTTGAATTATCCGTCGGGTATGTTACATACATCTGTTTCACTTAGATGTATGGTTTTGATATTATCTTTTCCTTTAATTTAGAATAAATTCCTCTGTTTTTGCATTTTGTCTATTTTTTGCCCTTTTCTCTGTGTTGTAAAAGCCAGTTAAGTGTTTTGATCTTGAATGCAATAGCCTTATGAAAAAGAGGTCATGTAGTGTCCAGTGCCTGGTGGTTCAGCGATGCCTCCTGTGTGTGCTATGTGTTCTCTGTTGTTGAGTTTTGTTTGCTCTATTTTCCAGGTCAGTCTTTCTGTAGAGGCTCTCCCTGTCTGTCGTGGGTAGTGTTTGGTCCTTGTCCTGAATGAGGCAAGTTTTAAAAAGGTGTGCTCTGGTCTGCTTATGAAATGAGAACTGACACCAACTCCACCAGAACTGAGGCCCTGCAAAACTATCTTGTTAGGAGATATGGTGTGGGCAAGGTTTTGTGTTGGTCTTCAGTGTAGAGGAGCCTGCCTTGCTGGGACTGAGGCAAGCTTGACTGAGAAGGGCAGTCCCAATGAAACACAGGGTAGTCAGGCTTGGTGTAAACAAGTTAGGCAACTAGTGTGTGCTCTGGACTACTTCCTCAGGTGGTTCTGTGTTTATGCTGAGGGGTGAGGGAAAGAATGATGCTAGCCATCTTCTTTGTTCCCAGAGAGGTGTCTCTGTGAATACTGCTTCTCAGGGACACTCTCCGAGAAGAGCAATTAATCTCCCTACTGTGTGCCCCAGGTGCTCTTCAGATTGCTGCTTCCATGCTTTCTGCCGCCTAGAATTTTGTCTGCCTTCTCTCCAGGAGCAGTGAAGTGCCCTCTTGATTCTGTACTAGCTAAAATCATTGATGTTTAAAACCCCACACTTTAAGCCCTGTTCTTGCAAAAACTCATAAAATTAACTCTTCTTATTTTCCAAGCCTAAGCCTTTACAGAAAAGGTCTCCTTGTGTGTTTCCCTGTGTGTTCCTTTCTCTCTCTCTTGCCCTTCTCCACAACCATGGCTACCTCCCCTCTGCAGCAGCTAAGATGCATTTCTCCTCTAAAACAAGTCTCCATACTTCCTATATTATTTGATGTGGCTTCTTCTCTCCTTTTATCTGTAGAGTTAGTTCTGTCAGTTTTCAAGTCTATTTCTGGGGTATTTAAGATGATTTGATAATCATATACTTGTTTTTGTGGTAGAAGATGAGCATAGCATCCTTCTACTCCACTGTCATTTTCCTTTTTCCTGTACCACATACTCTTTTTGCATCCATGTATAGATGGACGTGCGGGTTGCTACTATATTTTGGATATTGTAACTAATGCTGCAATAAACATGGAGGTGCATATATCTTTTCAAATTAGTGTTTTCATTATCTTTGAGAAATTCCCAGTAGTGGAATTACTGGATCATATGATAATTCTATTTTTTTATTTTTTAAGGAACAACCATAATTTTTACACAACTTCTACAATAATTTACATTCACATGAACAGTGCACAAGGATTTATTTTTCTCCATATACTCGCCAACACAAGTTCTTTTTTCTTTTAGCCATTTTGACAAGGTGTAAGGTCTCATTGTGGTTTTATTTTTTTTTAACTTAGAATCAATTATCTAACATATAGAAAATCATTAGATTCAGATGTAGTATTCAATAATTCATCAAATGTGTATAACAACCTGTGCTCATCACATCATGTGCCCTCCTTTATGCCCATCACTGGATCATCCCATCCCCCACCCACTTCCCCTACAGCAACCCTCAGTTTGTTTCTCAGAGTCAAGGATCTCTGATGACCTACCATTCAATTTTACCTCCATTCCCATTCGATCCTCTGCACTCTTTCTTATATTCAACATATAAGTCAAACCATACGACAATTGTCTTTTTCTGATTGACTTATTTTGCTCAGCATAATACCCTCCAGTTCCATCCATGACAATGTAAATTGTAGGTATTCATCCTTTCTGATGGCTGAGTAATATTCCATTGTATATATGGACCACATCTTTATTCATTGCTCTGTTGAAGGGCATCTTATCTCTTTCCACAGTTTGTAAATTGTACACATTGCTGCTATGAACATTGGGGTACATATAACCCTTCTTCTCACTACATCTGCATGTTTGGGGAAAACACCCAGTAGTGCAATTTCAGGGTCATAGGGAAGCTCTATTTTTGATTTTTGAAGAATCTCCACATTTTTTTCCAAAGTGGTTGCACCAACTTGCATTCCCACCAACAGTGTAAGAGGGTTCCCCTTTCTCCACATCCTCTCCAATACTTGTTGTTTCCTGTCCTGTTGATTTTGGCCATTCTAACTGGTGTAAGGTGATATCTCAATATGGTTTTGATTTGAATTTCCCTGATGGGTAGTGATGATGAACATTTTTTCATGTCTGTTGGCCATTTGTATGTCTTCTTTGGAATAGTGTCTGTTCATGTCTTCTGCCCATTTTTTGACATGATTATCTGTTTTGTGGGTATTGAGTTTGAGAAGTTCTTTATAGATCTTGGATATCAGCCCTTTGTCTTAGTGTCATTTGCAAATATCTTCTCCCATTCCGTGGGTTGCCTCTTTGTTTTATTGACTGTTTCCTTTGCTGTGCAGAAGCTTTTTATCTTGATGAGGTCCCAAAAGTTCATTTTTGCTTTTGTTTCCTTTACCTTTGGAGACATGTCTTTTTTTTTAAAGATTTTATTTATTTATTTGACACAGAGAGAGAGATTACAAGTAGGCAGAGAGGCAGGCAGAGAAACAGGGAGAGGAGGAAGCGGGCTCCCTGCTGAGCAGAGAGCCTGATGCGGGCCTCGATCCCAGGACCCTGAGATCATGACCTGAGCCGAAAGCAGAGGCTTTAACCCACTGAGCCACCCAGGCGCCCTGGAGACATGTCTTGAAAGAAGTTGCTGTGGCCAATGTGAAAGAGGTTACTGCCTATGTTTTCATCTAGGATTTTGATAGGTTCCTGCCTCACGTTGAGGCCTTTCATTCATTTCTAGTTTACCTTTGTGTGTAGTGTGAGAGACTGGTTGAGTTTCATTCTTCCATACATAGCTATCCAATTTTCCCAGCACCATTTATTGAAGAGACTGTCTTTTTTCCACTGGATATTTTTTCCTGCTTTGTCAAAGATTATTTGACCATAGAGTTGAGGGTCCATATCTGGATTCTCCACTCAGCTCCATTGGTCTATGTGTCTGTTTTTGTGCCAGTATCATGCTGTCTCGGTGATCATAGCTTTATAGTAAAGCGTGAAATCAGGCAACGTGATAACCTCCACTTTATATTTTTTCTTCAACATTTCCTTAGCAATTCGGTGTCTTTTCTGGTTCCATACAAATTTTAGGACTGTTTGTTCCAGCACTTTGAAAAATGCTTTGAAAAATACATTATTAATTTTCGATGTAGTGCTTAATAATTCATTAGTTGCATATAACACCAGTGCTCATTACAACACATGCCCTCATTAATGCCCATCACTGGGATACCCCACTTTCCTACCCCCTCCCCTCTGAACCCCTCAGATTGTTTTTCAGAGTCCATAGTCTCTCAAGGTTCATCTTCTCCTCTGATTTCCCCATCTTCAGTTTTCCCTTACTTTCCCTAATGTCCTCCATGTTATTCCTCATGTTCCACATATGAGTGAAATCATACCACAACTGTCTTTGCCTGACTTGATTCACTCAGTATAATCCCCTCTACTTCCATCCATGTTGATGTAAATGGTAGATATTCATCCTTTCTGATAGCTGTGTAATATTCCATTGTATCTATAGACCACATCTTCTTTATCCATTCATCTTGAAGGGTATATTGGCTGCTTCCACAATTTGGCTATTGTGGACATTGCTGCTATAAACATTGGGGTGCATGTGGCCCTTCTTTTCACTACATCTGTATCTTTGGGGTAAATACCCAGTAGCACAATTGCTGGGTCATAGGGAAGCTCTCTTTTTAACTTTTCTTTAATGTCACCAAATTTCCTTTTTCAAATTATTATTATGTTATGTTAGTCACCATACAGTACATCATTAGGTTTTTATGTATTCTTCCCCGATTCATTGCTTGCATATAACACCCGGTGGCCCACGCAATCCATGGCCACCTTAATACCCATCACTGGTCTAACCATACCCCCATCTCTCTCCCCTCTAAAATCCTCATTTTGTGTCCCAGAGTCCATTTTTAACTTTTTTAGGAACGTCCATACTGTTTTGCAATGTAGCTATACCAGCTTACTTTCCCACCAATAGTGTAAGAGGGTTCCCCTTGGGCGCCTGGGTGGCTCAGTGGGTTAAAGCCTCTGCTTTCGGACCAGGTCATGATCTCAGGGTCCTGGGATCGAGGCCTGCATCGGGCTTTCTGCTTGGCAGGGAGCCTGCTTCCCCCTCTCTCTCTGCCTGCCTCTCTGCCTCCTTGTGATCTCTCTCCCGCTGTGAAATAAATAAATAAAATCTTAAAAAAAAAAAAAGAGGGTTCCCCTTTCTCCACATCTTCACCGACATTCATTGTTTCCTGCCTTGTTAATTTTTGCCATTCTAATTGGTGTAAGGTGATATCTCCATGTGGTTTTGATTTGAATTTCCCTGATGACTAATGATGAACACTTTTTCATGTCTCTATGAGCCATTTATATGTCTTTGGAGAAGTGTCTGTTTATGTCTTCTGCCCAATTCTCGATTATTTGTTTTTGAGGTGTTGAGTTTGGGAAATTCTTTATAGATCTTGGAAACCAGCCTTTTATCTGTAATGACATTTGCAAATACCTTCTCCCATTCTATGGGCTGACTCTTAGCTTTGTTGACTGTTTATTTTGCTGTGTGAAAGCTTTTCATCTTTATGAAGTCCCAAAAGTTCATTTTTGCTTTTCTTTCCCTTGTATTTGTAGATGAGTCTAGCAAGGAATTGTTCGGGCTGAGGTCAAGGAGATTGCTGCCTATGTTCTTCTCTAGGATTTTGATGGACTTCTGTCTCATATTGAGGTCTTTCATCCATTTGGAGTTTATCTTTGTGTATAGTGTAAGAAAATGATCCAGTTTCATTCTTCTGCATGTGGCTGTCCAATATTCTCTCTCTTTTTTTTAAGATTTTATTTATTTATTTCACAGAGGGAGAGAGATCACAAGGAGGCAGAGAGGCAGGCAGAGAGAGAGAGAGGGGGAAGCAGGCTCCCCGCTGAGCAGGGAGCCCGATGCGGGCCTCGATCCCAGGACCCTGAGATCATGACCTGAGCCGAAAGCAGAGGCATTAACCCACTGAGCCACCCAGGCGCCCTGTCCGATATTCTCAGTACAGTTTGTAGAAGAGACTGTCTTTTTTCTATTGGCTATTCTTTACTGCTTTGTTGAAGATTAGTTGACCATAGAGTTGAGGGTCCATTTCTAGATTTTCTCTTCTTTTCCATTGAGCTGTGTGTCTGCTTTATTGCCAATATCATACTGTCCTCTGTCTATTGGGGGCCTTTTCTGGTTCCATACACATTTTAGGATTGTTTGTCCAAGCCCTTTGAAAAATGTCAATTGTGTTTTGATAGGGATTGCATTGAATGTATAGATTGCTCTGGTTATCATAGATGTTTTAACAATATTTATTCTTCCAATTCATGAGAATAGAATGTTTTTCCATTTCTTTGTGTCTTCTTCCATTTCTTTCATAAGTGTTCTGTAGATTTTGGAGCATAGAACCTTTACTTCTTTGATTAGGCTTATTGCTAGGTATATTATGATTTTTGGTGCAATTGTAAATGAGATCAATTCTTTAATTTCTCTTTTTTGTTTCATTGTTTCATTGTTAATGTATGCAAATGCAACTGATTTTTTTTTGCATTTATATCTTGCCACATTTCTGGATTCCTGTTGAGTTCTAGCAATTTTGGGGTGGCATCTTTTGGGTTTTCCACATAAAATGCCATGTCATTTGTGAAGAGTGAATTTCATCGTGAAGAGTGAATGTCATTTGTGAAGAGTTTGGATTTTTCTTTTTTTTAGATTTTTTAAAATTTATTTGACAGACAGAGACAGAGAGAGAGAGAGAGAGAGAGAGAGAGAGAGAGAGAGAGAGATTAAAAATAGGCATAGAGGCAGGCAGAGAGAGAGGAGGAAGCAGACTCCTCTCTGAGCAGGGAGCCCAACGGGGGGGACCTTGGATCCCAGGATCCTGAGATCATGACCTGAGCTGAAAGCAGAGGCTTTAACCCACTGAGCCACCCAGGCTCCCAGAGTTTGAATTTTTCTTTGCCAGTTTGAATGCCTTTTATTTCTTTTTGTTGTCTGATTACTGAGGGCAAGATATCTAGTACACTATTAAAGATCAGTGGTAAAAGTAGGCATTCTCGTTGTGTTCTTGACCTTAAAGTTAAAGCTCTCAGTTTTTCTCCATTGAGAATGATAGTCACTGTGGGCTTTTCATAGACTGCTTTTATGATATTGAGGTATGTTCCCTCTTTCCCTAGACTGTGAAGAGTTTTAATCAAGAATGGATGTTGTATTTTGTCAAATGTTTTTTCTGCATCAATTGAGTGGACCATACAGTCCTTTTCTTTTCTTTTATTAATGTGCTCTGTCACGTTGATTAATTTGCAAATGTTGAACCACCCTTGCATCCCAGGAATAAACTCTACCTTGTCGTGGTGAGTAATCCTTTTATTGTACTTTTCAATCCTATTGGCTAGTATCTTGGTAAGAATTTTGGAATCCATTTTCATCAGGGATTTTGGTCTTTAATTATCCTTTTTGTTAGGGTGTTGGTCTGGTTTTGGGATCCAGGTAAAGGCCTCATAGAATGAGTATGGAAGTTTCCTTCCATTTCTATTTTTTGAAATAGCTTCAGAAGAATAAGCATTAGTTATTTAAAGATTTGTTAGAATTCCCCTGAGAAGACAGCTGGCCCTGTATTCCTGTTTGTTGGGAGATTTTTGATTACTGCTTTAATTTCCTTGCTGACTATGGGTCTATTCAAGTCTTCTAATTCTTCCTATTTCAATTTTGGTAATTTATAAGTTTCTAAGAATGTATCCATTTCTTACAGATTGCCTCATTTGTTGGCATATATTTTCTCAGAATACTCTCTTTAAATTGTATTTCCTTGGCCCTGGTTGTGATCTCTCCTCCTTCATTTGTGATTTTATTAATATGGGTCCTTTCTCTTTTCTTTTTGTCGAGTCTCACTAGGTGTTTGTTGATATTATTAATTCTTTCAAATAACCAGCTTCTAGTCTCATTGTTCTGTTCTACTGTTCTTTGGTTACATATTTTCTGCTCTAATTTTATTATTTCTCTTCTCCTGCTTGGTTTACCCTATATTTGCTGTTCTTTTTCCATCTCCTTTATACATATGGTTAGGTTGTATGTTTAGGACTTTTATAGTTTCTTGAGAAAGGCTATTATTGCAACGTATGCACCTTTGCTGTATCCCAAAGGTTTTGAACAGTTGTGTTTTTATTTAATTTGTTTCCATATATTTTTTTTAAAAATTCATTAATTTCTTTTTTTATTGTTGCCTTTTTAATTTTATTTCTTATTTTTTCAGTGAGCCAAGATTCATTGTTTATGCACCACACCCAGTACTCCATGCAATACGTGCCCTCCTTAATACCTACCACCAGGCTCACCTATCCCCCCTCCCCTCCATAACCCTCAGTTTGTTTCTCAGAGTCCTCAGTCTCTTATGGTTCATTTCCCCCTCCAATTTACCCCAATTCACTTTTCCTTTCCTTTTTCTAATGTCCTCCATGTTATTCCTTATGTCCCAAAAGTAAGTGAAACCATATGATAATTGACTTTCTCTGGTTGACTTATTTCACTCAGAATAATCTCCAGTCCCATCCATGTTGATACAAAAGTATCCTTTCTGATGGCTGTGTAATATTCCATTGTATTTATGGACCAGATCTTCTTTATCTGTTTGTATGTTCAAGGGCATCTTGGCTTCTTTCTACAGTTTGGCGATTGTGGACATTTCTGCTATGAACAGTGGTGTACATATGGCCCTTCTTTTCACTACATCTCTATCTTTGGGTAAATACCCAGTAGTGCAATTGCAGGGTCATAGGTAGCTCTAGTTTCAATTTTTTGAGGAATCTCCACACTTTTTACAAAGTGGTTGCACCAACTTTGCATTCCCACCAACAGTGTAACAGGGTTCCCCTCTCTCCACATCCTCTCTAATACTTGTTGTTTCCTGTCCTGTTGATTTTGGCCATTCTAACTGGTGTTAGCTGGTATCTCAATGTGGTTTTGATTTGAGTTTCCCTGATGGCTAGTGATGATGAACATTTTTTCATGTGTCTGTTGGCCAGTTGTATGTCTTCTTTGGAGAAGTGTCTGTCCATGTCTCCTTCAATTTCTTGGTTGACCCATCCATTCAATAGGATGCTCTTTAACTTCCAAGCATTTGAGTTCCTTCTAAATTTCCTCTTGTGATTGAGTTCAGGTTTCAAAGCAGTGTGGTCTGAAAATAAGCAGGGAATAATCCCAGTCTTTTGCTACCAGTTGAGACCTGGCTTGTGACATCGTACGTGCATACTGGCTTGTGACATAGTACATAGTACTACTCTGGAGAGTGTTCCGGGTGCATTTGAGAAGAATGTGTAGTCTGTTGTTTTAGGGTGGAATTCTCTGTACATATATCTGTGAACTCCAGCTGGTCCAGTGTGTCATTCAAAGCCCTTGTTTCTTTGTTGATCTTCTGCTTAGATGATCTGTCCATTGCTCTGAGTGGGGTGTTGAAGTTCCTTACTATTTATTATTATTATTATTATTATTATTTAAGATTTTATTCATTTATTTGAGGGGGGGAGGTCAGAGGGAGAAGCAGACTCCCCACGGAGCTGGAAGCCCAATGTGGGATGCGATCCCAGGACTCTGGGATGACGACCTAAGCCGAAGGCAGTCGCTTAACCAACTGAGCCACCCAGGCGCCCTATTATTTATTATTATTAATGTGCTTCTTTAATTTTGTTTTTAATTGCTTTATGTAATTGTCTGCTCCCAAGTTATGAACATAAACATTTATGATTGTTAGATGTCCTTGTTGGATAAACCCTTTAAGTATGATACAGTGTCTCCTGCATCCTTTACTACAGTCTTTGGTTTAAAATCTAAAGTGTCTGATATGAGGATTTCTACCCCAGCTTTTTTGGTGTCCATTAGCATGATAAATGATTCTTCACCCCCTCCCTTTCAATCTGGAAGTGACTTTTGATTTTAAATGAGTCTCTTGTAGAAAGTGTATGAATAGGTCTTGCTTTTTCTTTCCCAATGATTCTCTGTGTCTTTTTATTGGAGCATTTAGCCCATTTGTATTCAGAGTAACTATTGAAAGATATAAATTTAGTGCCTTTGTATTACCTGTACAGTCCTTGCTTCTGTAGATTGTCTCTGTTTCTTTCTGGTCTATATTACTTTGGGCTCTATCTTTGCTTACAGTGTCTTTAATATTTCTTGCAGGGCTAGTTTAGTGATCACACATTCTTTTAGTTTCTGTTTGTCCTGGAAGCTCTTTATCTCTCCTTCCATTCTGGATGACAGCCTTGCTTGATAAAGTATTCAAGGTTGCATGTTTTTCTGATTAATACCCTGTATATATCATACCAGGCTTTTCTAGCCTGCCATGTCTCTATGGATAGGTCTGCTACTAGTCTAATATTCTCAGTCCAGATTATGGAGTTCCTGTGTTGACCTGCTTTCAGGATTTTCTCTTTATCTCTGAAATTTGCAAGTTTCACTATTCTATGTTGGGGTGTGATCTATTTTTTATTGATTTTGAGGGGGTTTCTCTTTTCCTCCTGGATTTGAATGCCTATTTCCTTCCCCAGTTTAGGGAAATTCTCAGCTACAATTTGCTCAAAGAATCTTCTCTCTCTCTCTCTCTCTCTTTCTCTTCCTCCGGGACCCCAATAATTCTAATATTCTTATAATAATTCTAATCAGTATCTCTGATTTCTCATATCTTGCCCTCATAGTTCATTAGTTGTTTTTCTCTTTTTTCCTCAGCTTCCATCATCTTGCCTTTTAGGTTACTGACTTCTCATTTACCCTGGTTGTTAGAGCATCCATTTTAGACTGCATCTCAGTTAAAGCACTTCTAATTTCATTCTGACTAGATTTTATTTCTACACTAAGAAATTCTCTAGTGTCTTTTATGAATTTCTGAAGCCCAGCTAGTAACTTTATAATCCTTATCTTGAATTCCAGCTCTGACATTTTACTTATATCCATACTGATTAGATATGTGGCAGAGAGTATTACCTCCACTCTTTTTTTGTTGTGAATTCCTCCTTCTAGTCATTTTTCCCAGAGAAGGATGGATGAATGAGAGAACAAAATAAAAATATCAATGATAACCCAAGTGAAATACACAATAGACAAACCCGAAGAAGTCAGAAACCAAAACGAGAAGAAAAAGAAAAAAAAGGGGAAAAGGAAGAGAATATATTCTCCCAGGTGGACAAAATAGGGTGATCCACTTGGCACTAGGTGTATTTTGGTCTCTTTCTTAGAAGACACTAAATCCCAAAATTGTAAAGAAAGCAAAAACTTATATATGTACAAAAATAAATTTGAATACAGTGAAAGGAAGCCAAAAATGAAGAATATATTTATAAAATTTAAATGTAATAATGAAATTTAAAATGAAGACTTAAAAACAAAGTGTTGATAAAATAAGAAACTAGTTTAAAAGGAAAAAAGAGAAAAAGAAAATTTTAAACTGAAATTTAGAAGTATCATGAGAAATAAGCTCAAATTCTATATACTATTTTCCCCTAGCCCAGGAATTTTGCAGTCTGTGTGCTAAGTAAACTTGGTATTCTTCTGATTTCCCAGCTGGTTTTCTGAGGGAGGAGACAGCTGCACTGATTCTTAGATGTCTTTGCCTGAACAAAGTTGAACCACCCCTTGCCGACAGTTGGGGTTAGCATAAGCTGCTTTGTGTTGCTTTATTCTGTTTTTGTTCCCTGAAGGCTTTCTGTGATGCTTTAGAGGATGAAAATAAAAATGGCTATGCCCCTGGCGCCTGGGTGGCTCAGTGGATTAAAGCTGCTGCCTTTGGCTCAGGTCATGATCCCAGGGTCCTGGGATTGAGGCCCACATTGGGCTCTCTGCTCAGCAGGGAGCCTGATTCCTCCTCTCTCCTCTCTCTGCCTGCCTCTCTGCCTACTTGTAATCTCTCTCTGTGTGTCAAATGAATAAATAAAATCTTTTTTTTAAAAATGGCTATGCGCTGATCTCTAGTCTTGGAGCTGAATGATCATGGCCCCCTCTATTCAGTAAACTCTCAGGGATAAACAATCTTCACTTTTATGTGCACCAAACTCTGTAGACTCCAGTCATGCACACCTGTGCTGATCCTCCCAGGGATGGGAGGGGTGTTACCAGGGACCTTCTGCGTGCAGGGCTCCCACACAGAAAGTGGTAACCCAATCATAAATGCACCTGTGCCACCCTTCCTGTGGGAAGGAAGAGGGTTGCTGCTTTTCTGCCTTTGCAGAGCCCCTGCAAGGAGAATGGTCCCTCACCCTATAGTGCCATGTTTCATAGTTTATGGCAAACTATGCTGAGAGCCCACTCCCAGCCTCACTGACCAAAGCTGTTTTCCCTGATCCAGTGCTTGGGAATTCCGCTGGCTCAGGCAACCCCATTCTTTCTGTGACCCTGGGGATCCTGTGACCACACTGTCCCACTTAAGATTCTGTTCCCCTTTGCCCTCTAGTACCTTTCAGGCAGGGATGTCTCTTAATGGAGTAGACTCCTAAAAGTTCCAATTTTCTTCTCTGGGGCTAGATCACCTTTCAGTAGTGGGCTTATAGAGGTTCCCTCCCCCCACCATTTATCTTCCAATATATCCCCTCAGATTCACTTCTCTGTACCTCCTACCTTTCAAAAAGTGGTTGCTTTTCTATTAGCAGAATTATTTTCTTACATCTTAGGTTGAATTTACAGGTGTTCAGAATGATTTGATAGATATCTAGCTAAATTCAAGGGACCAGATGAAACAAGATCCCTTTACTGTTCCTCCACCTTGCCTCTCTCTCTTATTGTGGCTTTAATTTGATTTCCTTGATGACTAATGATGTTAAGCATCTTTATATGTGTCTGTTGATTATGTGTATGTATTCTTTGGAAGAGATGTCTATTCATGGCATTTACCCATTTTAATCAGATTATTTGTTTTTTTTTAATTGTTGAGTTGTGTTTTTTCTATATTTTAGATATTAACTCCTTATTGGATATCTCATTTACAAATATCTTCTCCCATTCTGTAGGCTGCTTTCTTTTTGCTTTGTTGATGGTTTTCTTTACTGTGCAAAAGATTTTTATTTTGCTGTAGTGTCAATATATTTTTTAAGATTTTATTTATTTATTTGAGAGAGAGAGAGATCACAAGCATGTGGAGAGGCAGGCAGAGAGAGAGGAGGAAGCAGGGTCCCTGCTAAGCAGGGAGCCCAATGTGGGGCTCAATCCCAGGACCCTGAGTTCATGGCCTGAGCTGAAGGCAGAGGCTTTAACCCACTGAGCCACCCAGGCTCCCCTGTAGTCTCAATACTTTAATTTTATTTTTATTTCCCATTTTATAGGACACCTATCTAGAAATATGTTGCTATCCTCAATGTCAAAGAAATCACTCCCTAGGTTTTCTTATAGTATTTTAAGATTTCAGGTCTCACATTTAGGTCTGTAATCCATTTTGAGTTTATTTTTATATATAGTGTGAAAATGTGATCAAATTTCATTCTTTTTACAGGCAGCTGTCCAGTTTTCACAGCACCATTTTTTGAAAAGACAGTATTTTTCTCATTGTATATATCCTTGATATCAAAATAAAACAAAGACCCTACAAAAAATGAAAGCTATCAGCCAGTATCTCTGATGAACATCATTGCAAAAATCCTCAATGAAATATTAGTAAATTGAATCCAACAATACATTTAAAATTCATCATGATCAAGTGGGATTTATTCAAGAGATGCAAGTGTAGTTCAATATTCATAAATTAATCTACATGATAAATCATACTAACTACATAAAGGACAAAAACCATGTCATTATCTCATGAGATCCATAAAAATATTTGGCAAATTTCAACATTCATTTATGACACAATCTCTCAAGAAAGTAGGTTTAGAAGAAACATACCTCAATATAATAAAGACCATATATAAAAACCTACAGATAACATCTACTCGATTGGGAAAAACTGATACATTTTTCTCAAGATCAGGATCAAGGATGTCCATTCTTACCACTTCTATTCAGCATAGGGCTGGAAGTCCTAGCTTCAGCAATGCAACAAGAAAAAGAAATAAAAGGCATTCAAATTGGTGAGGAAGGAGGAAAACTTTCATTATTTGCAGATGGCATGATACTATACAGAGAAAATTCTAAAGCACTGGAAAACTACTAGAGCTGATAATTTTTTAAAAGATTTTTATTATTGGGCGCCTGGGTGGCTCAGTGGGTTAAAGCCTCTGCTTTCGGCTCAGGTCATGATCTCAGCGTCCTGGGATCGAGGCCCGCATCGGGCTCTCTGCTCAGCGGGGAGCCTGCTTCCTCCTCTCCCTGTCTCTCTGCCTACCTCTCTGCCTACTTGTAATCTCTCTCTCTGTGTCAAATAAATAAATAAAATCTTTAAAAAAAAAAAAAAAAAAGATTTTTATTATTTATTTATTTATTTGACAGAGAGATTACAAGTTGGCAGAGAGGCAGGTGGAGAGAGAGGAGGAAGCAGGCTCCCCACTGAGAAGAGAGCCCGATGCAGGTCTCGATCCCAGGACCCTGAGATCATGACCTGAGCTGAAGGCAGAGGATTTAACCCACTGAGCCACCCAGTGCCCCTAGAGCTGATAAATTAATTCAGAAAAGTCACAGGATAGAAAATTAATACACAGAAATTTGTGTCTTTTCTATACACTAATAATTAAGTAGCAAAATTTAAGAAATTGATCACATTTACAATTGTACCGAAAAGAATAAAATACTTTGGAACAAACTTAAGCAATGGGGTGATGACTGGTACTGCAAAAATCATAAAACATTGATGAAATAAACTGAAGATGACACAAAACACAGAAAGTTATATCATGCTCATGGATTGGAAGAACAAATATTGTTAAAATGACCATACTACTCAATGTAATCTACAGATTCAATGAAATCCCTATGAAAAAATCACTAGTATATTTTACAGAACTAGAACAAATAATCCTAAAATTTATATGGCACAACAAAGACCTTGAACAGCCAAAGCAAACTTGAGAAAGAACAAAGCTCGAGGTATCACAATCCCAGATTTCAAGATATACCAGAAATCTGTAATAATCAAAACAGGATGTTACTGGCACAAAAAAAGACACATAGATCAGTGGAACAGAATAGAGAGCCCAGCAATAAACCCACAGTTAAAATGGTCAGCTTGCTTCCCAGATTGTGGCAAAAGTTAGTGTGTCATAATTATAAGTAATACAGTCTCTGGATGGGTCAACCTCTTACTTTCCTCACTTTTCTGGAGACAAAGGCAAAGGCCTGTATAGTTACAACATGTCCTATACTTTTCTTTTTCGCCAAATGGTAATAGCACCCTCCTACCTCCATTGCCATTAGCCAGCCTGTGATTGGAGAGTGAGAGAGAAAAGATGGAGGCTGTTCGCTATCTCTAAATTAGAGAATCTAGTCTTTTACTCCTTCATAATTCAGAAGTTCTTCATCCCTCCCAACCCATTTCTTATTCAAAACCTTTGTATACACAGTTGTGATTGCCCAGGTATTCAGGAAAGTGCTTTGGCTTTTACCAGGAGAATTGGTGAGCCTTTGCTGAACCTAAGACTCTTGGAGATAGAAAGGGATTAGGGTTCTTCTAATCACATTTCTCATTTGGCCAGCCCTTCATTTTCCTTGGTATTCTGTTTACTGAGAATAGGGGAGGACTTCATATTTAAGGGATGTATAGGTTCAATGGTGTGTGAATATCGCCTCCTCTTAGCAAACCATTTATCCCTCTCCCTTTCCCATTGTCTTCATCTCTATCTATCTCTCTTCCCCCTATAGTGTCTTCTTCATTAGCCTTGTCAGTTTCCAGTGTTCTGCCATACCTGGAGATAACAGTCAGTAACACTAATATTTCTGTGCTCTTCAAACACTTAACTCAATCTTATAGTTGTTCTGAAAATCAGGTCTACTATGCACATGTATCATCATTCTATAAATATTTATTAAACACTTGTTACGTTCCAAGAGATGATCCCAGTGCTGAGACAGAGAAAATAATAATAACAATAACACTTACATATCATTTGCTATGTGTCACACTATTTTTGGTTGCATGGTGTTATCTCACTTCTTTTTCTTTTTACATTATGAGACAGTTGTCATTCTCATCCCATTTTATAGATGAGGAAGCCAAGAACCAGAAAAGTTAATTAACTTTTTCAGGGTTATACCCCAATAAGTAATGAGGCCAAGAAGTCAGGATTCAAATCCAAAAAGTCCAGTACCAGATTATGCATTCTTTTTTTAAAAAAATAATTTACTTATTTGTGACAGAGAGAGAGAAAGAGAGAGAGTGAGAGAGCACAAGCAGGGGGAGTGGCAAGCAGAGAGAGAAGCAGTCTCCCCACTGAGCAAGGAGCCCAATGTGGGGCTGGATCCCAGAGCCCTTGAGATCATGAATTGAGCTGAAGGCAGTTGCTTAACTGACCTAGCCACCCAGAACCCCCAGATTATGCACTCTTAACAACTGTTATATCCTTTTCTCAGTGGGGGTTATTCCTTATTTTTAGAGACACAGTAAACACATAGATACATAAAAATGCAAACTTTGTGATAGAGTATAGGCCTATACAAAACAAAGGAGGGTAAAGTGGAAGAGAATGACAAGAGGTGTTTTTTTTTCTAAAGGATGCTAGGGAAAGGCCTTTCTGAATGATATTCAACAGAAACCTGAATGAGACAAGCGAGTGTGTTAGAGGGATGCCTGGGTGGCTCAGTTGGTTTGGCATCTGCCTTTGGCTCAGATCATGATCCCAGGGTTTTGGGATTGAACCCCACATCAGGCTCCCTGCTGAGCTCCTCCCTCTTTTCCCTGCTTGTGCTCTCTCTCACTATCTCTGTCTCTTTCTCAAATAATAAATTAAATATATTTTTTAAAAAAGGAGTGTGTTAGGTATTTTAGGTAGAGTGAGTAGAAAGCACAAAGGTCCCAAGATAGGAATGAGCAGAATGTATTCTAGGATTATTATAAAGGCCTATATGAGTGGGATGTGATAAAAAAAGAGGTGGATCATAAGAGAGATTGTATCCAAGCAGTAGGCACTGACCACATTATGAGAGGCCTCATCAAATGTGATAAATATTTTGTATTTATTCTAAGTGTAGTGGCATTAGTTCCTTTAAATGGGGAAATATATGATCCAATTTGTGTTTTATAAACGATCACCCTGGTTTCTGTGAGAACAGACTGTAGGAAGGTAACAGTGAAGCAGAGAGACCAGAAAGAAGGCTACTAATGCAGTTGTACAGAAAAGAAATGACACTTTGGCTTATGATAGTGGAGGTGATTAGAAGTGATCAGATTCAGGGTATACTTTGAAGGATAAAGCTGACAGGTCTTGCTGATAGATTGGATATGGAGAAGAAGGGATTAGAAGGATTAATTGGTTAGTTTACAGAGGTCATTAATACTTTCATAACCATGACTTTAAAGAATATATTTATTTTAGACAGAGAGAGAGAGAGAGAGAGAGAGAGATCATGAATAGGGGGATGAGCAGAGGGAGATAATCTTCAAGTAGAATCTCTGGCTGAGCACAGAGCACTAGATCGCATGACCCATGATATCATGATATGAACTGAAACCAAGAGTCTGATGCTTAACTGACTGAGCCACCCAGTCACCCCCATAATGGCAACTTTTAATTGTCTGAGTTAGCTTTTCCTTTTCCTCTCTCTATCTGTCTCTCTGTTTTATTGCAGAAATTAACTTTTTAAAATCATAAACACCATCTTATTTTTCATACCATAATAGGATGACAATTCAAATTAATTATTAAATCAAATAAGGCATGAATTATTTAATTCATTCATGGTATTTATTAGTTCTAGTTTTAAGGTGCTTAGGATTCAGTGAAGAAAGTAGTCATGACTTCTGACCTCGTGTAGCTCACTACTTGGTCGGGCTCAGGGCTAAGCCCTTTACATATCATGTTGTTTAATAATTACCAATATCCACCCCCTATGCACACACTTCAGGAAGAGCTAAAATGGTTACCAGGGGCTTCTTATGATCAACACTTTCCATTTACCACCTCAATTCTTCCTAACAACTCTTCAAATTTGGTATTAATTTTTTCTCATTTTAAAGATGAAGTTCTGACTTGACAAAGGATGCACAGGTAGTAAAACAACTTGTATTTGAATCTTAAACATTAAGAAGTAGCATAGTGTTCTTGTTACTAACATTGGTTCTACAGCTAAGCAGACTTGGGTTTAAAACTTAATCACTTACCACTTGTTTGACCTTGGACAAGTTTCTTAAAACTACAAAATGGGGTGAGGGTAGAAACAACTTCTCTCCCCCTTACAGGTTTTCTGTGAATGTTTAATGAGCTGACATGAAACACTGTAGCTTTTAGTGTTAATGTTCCCATTACCCACCTGGACAATTCTTCAGCTAACAATCATCCCAGCTCCCATTCTAAAATCTACCTGAGTATATTAGGCTGTGATATCTTTGTTTAATTAGTTTTCCATGATTCAAATACATTATTTTATTTTTTCAGTCATGGGCTGGTTCCAAATGTTTAACCCTCTAAAATGTTAATTTAGAAGGAGCTGCCATGGATCACCCTTTAATTATGAAGCCTCTGTTGCTTTCTTCACAACAGAAAGGACAGTAAACTTCATTTGCCCTGTTCTCAAATTTCATGAAATGGCTTGGTTTCCTCAGAGCCTTTTTTAAATCCTTTGCCTTTTATTTAAAGGCAACAATTCAGAGATCCAGCCATAATACTTCTTACTTCTCAAACTTATCTCTTTGTCATCCATTTTAGATTCCTAGAATCCTAGAATCTCAGGTTTGGAGGGAAACTTAGAAGTTATTTGGGCCAACCCTCTAGTCTGGGGAATCTTTTTTTTTTTTAAAGATTTTGTTATTTATTTATTTCACAGAGGGAGAGAGATCACAAGGAGGCAGAGAGGCAGGCAGATAGAGAGAGGGGAAAGCAGGCTCCCCGCTGAGCAGGGAGCCTGATGCGGGCCTCGATCCCAGGACCCTGAGATCATGACCTGAGCTGAAAGCAGAGGCTTTAACCCACTGAGCCACCCAGGCGCCCTAGTCTGGGGAATCTTAACATGTCCCGTGCTTCAGACCCCTCTGGCTCCTTTTCAAAATAATATTTTAAAATGTATAAAATGGGGCACCTGGGTAGCTCAGTCAGTTAAATGTCTGCCTTTGGCTGAGGTTGTGATCTCAGGGTCTAGGGACTCAGATCCACATTGGGCTCCCTGTTCAGTGGGGAGTCTACTTCTCCTTTACTCTCTGCTTGTGCTCCCAGTTTGTGTTCTCTCTTTCTGAAATAAATAAATAAAATCATTTTAAAAATAAAATGTATAAAATAAAACACATAGGGTCATAAAGGGAATCAATTATATCAAAAGACAAAAATAATGTGACATAGTAATATGATGTTTTTGTTAATTAGAATAAGAAATGAGGTCTCTTGTCAGGTCCAGTAACTACTATAATTTCAAAGTAAGCGTGAGAATTCATGGTGCTTTTTTCAGTGTTCCAAGATTCATTGTATATAACAAATTTGTATGGTGACAGGTGGAAGTTAGATTTATCATATTGATCATTTTGTAATGTATATAAAGGTTGAATCACTATGCTGTAAATCTGAAACTAATGTGAATTTATGTCAACTATACTTAAGTAAAAAATAACCTATTGAAGAGGTGTCTGGGTGTCTCAGTTTGTTAGGCATCCGCCTCTTGGTTTCTGCCCAGGTCCTGATTTCAGGGTTGTGAGATTGAGCCCCAAGTTGGGCTCCACACTCAGGGGGAGTCTGTTTGTGGATTCTTTATCTCCCTTTGTCTCTCCCTTCTCTTGTGCATGTGCTGTCTCTCTCTCTTTCAAATAAATAAATAAATCTTTTTTTTTAAAGAAACAAACCTATTGACAATTGAATAGTTTTCAGTGGTATGTGGCTATTTTCCCCTTTTCTTTATCCCTTATATGTCTGGCTGCTACCTCCTTAACCTAAAAATCCTGCTACTTTGAGTCATAGACACCCTCCTGCCAATGTGTCTTGAGAAAAGTGACAGTGACAATTTTCCACCACCTCCAACAGAGCCTATTCCCATAAAATCTTTAGTAATAATAATAATTATTATAAAATCTGTAATAATAATGTTAGTTAACATCTATTGAGCTCTTACCACATTATGGATACTGTGTTACACATTTTATATATGTCATCTCACTTAATTCTCACAATAATATTGTAAAGTAGCTGCCGTTCATTATTTTGTTTTGTAGATGAAGAAACAGGCACGGAGAAGTTAGGTAACTTCCTCAATGTCGCACAACAAGTAAATGGTTGAGCTGGGATTTGAATTTAGAACTTTTTTTCTAGAAACCTTATTCTTACCATTACCTGTCTTCATGTCTCCTTCCCTTCTTCTCCCACACTGTCCTTCCTTTAATATCTAGGACAGTAGTAGTTAATGGAAAATTGAGTAAAATAGAGATTCCCATGTTGGACTTCCACAGGGTCTAAATCATTATATCTGGAACAGAGCATGGGAATATGCATTTTTAATATGCTTTCAGGCAATTATGATGTACTGGTAAGAGGCCATCCTTTGAGAAACATTGTCTCAGGTTAAACATAACTGTTTTCTGCCCATCTGAACTGACACTTCTTTGCAGGTTACCTTTTATTTTAATCCAAAAGATATCTATCACTCCCTTAAGGGGGCTCAAGCTAGATTTGAGGTAGCCTGACAATTATCCCATGCTCCCAAGACTCCTCCATCTCTACATGCCATTGGGCAGTTACATTGTGAGAAGAAAAGGAATTGAAGGTTAAGATACAGAAAAAATAAATTAGAATGCCTTTTCTTTTATTCTTTATTCAGAGTGCTCTTCTTCCTTTTATGGGAGAGGAAATGGTTAAGTGGAGTAGATTTTACTTGCTCTGGTGTCAACTGAAATAAAAACCTTTACAAAAAGCACAGAACTTTTCTCCCCCCTTGGTCTCCCCAAGCCACACTTTTTGAGTATGTGCTACATGCTAGACATATTTTTAAACACTTTGTGCATTTTCACCATAATTACCATTTAATCTTCACAAAATCCTAGGGGTAAGTGAAATTACTCTCTCTTTTTCATATAGGAAATAGGAATACAGAAATTTAAGGAGTTTTCCTATGATACATAGTTATGTAATATCAGAGCTGAGCTTTGAGTCAGGTAGCCCAGATCCAAAGAACAGGCTTTTTGTTCCTATAAAACACCCTCCCTTGTTTAGCTTATTCAATGACACAGTTAGAAGTTAATTTAGAAATTAGCTAATTTAGTAGGTTTCAAGGTGTTTACTTCCTGGTGGAAGTCTTTTTTCAAATGAATGCTTCCACAGATAAATCCCAAACTGCTAGTGTTCCAGGACTGTCACTGTAACTTCCATAACCCAGAAGGGGGCTCAGCATTAACATTATTTGAAAACCACCAACACAGACCTTTTACTCATTCAGTAGATGAGTAAACTGAAGTTCAGAGAGGGAGTTAACTTGCCCAACGTCACACAGCTAATTGTTTGCAGATATGGCATTGGAACCTGGGCCTCCTGAATCTCAGTTTAGTGCTCTGCCTAAGGTACTACACAGCTTCTTTGAATCAAGAATCCTTCTTTCCACCTCTAGTATCTCTTAGCTTCTGGAGTACAAGGCAGAAAATGGCTGAGTAACCAACAAGGACTGCAGCTGTGTACATTGATTTTGACTTTTGACTTGCAAACACGCTCTAGAATAATCAAGCAAATTAACTTGGAGGCAGATACCCAGGATGTAAACAATAAAATAAGCTTAGTTTTGTGATTAAAAACTAAAGAATGTATCCATTTTCTGTGAACTGATGCTGGAGGGCCACCTAATAATATGACACGGTGAGTGGAAAAAGAAGAATCTGGTGTGGGCAGGGAGAATAACCTCATATTATTAATATATATGAAGAAATAATTTTGGAACATGCCCTTTTCAGTTCATTTCCCAAATAGTGAATACCCAAGGCCAAGGCACTGTGCTAGGTGCTGGGTAATCAACTGAGATTACAGCCAGTACTAGACTTCTATCATTAACATTACAAATCAGGACAAACTCAGTGGTTTAAAAAATGCACATTTATTCCCTTTCAGTTTTGTTGGTTGGACTTTTGATATGGGAGCTATTTGATTAAGGTCAAAGTGTTCTCAGGGATTTTTTTCTTTTTGGGTTCCCTTAATGGAAAATTTATTTCCTTACCTTTTCCAGCTTCTAGAGACTGCCTGCATACCTTTGTTCATTGTTCCCTTTCTCTATTTTCAAAGGGATCAGCAGCAGGCCAATTTCTCCTACACTAACATTTCTGTGGTTTTTCCAGGTGGAAAAGGTTCTTTGCTGGAGATACATGGATGATCCATGTTGAACTCCCCATCTCAAAGTGTTTAACTTAATCACACTTACAGAGTTTTTTGCCATGTAAAGTAATATATTCACATGTTCCTGGAATTAGGGCAATGGTATCTCTTGCGGGGGGGCATTACTGTGCTTCACACAGCACTTCAGGTCTTCATTCACCAGTGTAGAAAACAGACCTGTACATACATAATTTTAGCCACTATGCCACATTCCAAAATGAGCTATTAATATCCATTGGTGGAAGTACAAGTCTTAAGGCAAGCATTACAAATGGGGTTGAATTTTAACTGGTTTTTCACATATGAGGAGGAGTTCAAAAGGGGAGGATATGAGGAATAAACAAGAAAGGGGGCTTGGACCTGAACTGTGGAGGGTATACCAAGGATACATTGAAGGTTTTTCAGTAGAACAGACATGGTCAAAGTCAGGTTCTAGCAAGATCATTTTGGAAGTAGTAAGAAATCTAGACTGGAGTGGAGAGCTGGAGATAAGTTAGGGGGTAATAACAATGTTCCAAATAAAACTGATGAAGGCCCGGGACAGAATGGTGAAACTTAGAAGTTGATTTGATGGGGGAAGCTGGAAAAAAAATAAAGATTAAAGGCACACAGGTTTCTGAACTGGTATTATCCAAGATTTCATGAGTAGGAACCTGTTTTAAGGAAAAGAATGAGATTGGATGGGGTGCATTGTGTTGAAGTTACCCATTGTCTTGTTTTCAATAATTGAGACTTTCACTTCCTCTTCATTTTCTCTGGGTGAATCACAGAAAGGCCACAAATTTTGCCAACTCATTCTTAAGGAAAACAGAATTCCTTCCCTATTTGATATTAGTCAGCTTTGCAAATAACCACTTGCCCTGTATGAATAACTATTTCTGTTTAGAAAATAATTAAGTAGTGAGGAACGTATGGCTATTAGGGTAAAGGTAAATACGCCTTTGAGGTTAAATCAGGTATGTTTGAAATAAATTTTAGCTTATTTTTTTAAGAATGAGACAAAGTATAAATAATGATAATGATAACTTACACTTCTATTATACTTTGCATTGTACTTTTCTATCCGTGTCATAGTACTCTTGTATACTATGTTCTTAAGTACATAGTGCTTGTTGTGTACATAAAACAAGGCAAGTATTATTTTTATTGTGATTTTGCAGAAGAACAAAACAAATTCACAGGAACTAAGTAAATTTTATACCTTCAAAGCCAGAACTAAAACCCAATTTTTTTCACTTCACTTCTAACTTAACTATTCTGTGTTTCAGTTTCCTCATCCATATATATGACTGAATGTAGGATCTATTTTATAGAGCTTTTGTGAGGCTTACATGAAATAATACATATTAAGAGCTTAGGACAAGTCCCATCACAAAGTAAGTACTCAATAAAAGCTATGTATCATCATTTCATCATCATCATTACCATCACCATTACAATTATTATTACATTAAACAACACAAAAAATATTTTGCTGTTTTGGTGAATTAGAAGCAGAGGTCAGCTTACTCTGGCCTGTGGACCAAATATGACCCACAGCCTGGTTTTGCAAATAAAGTTTATTTTGAACATTGTCACACCCAATTATTTACATATTGTTTATGGTTTATTTTGTGCTACCATGGTAGAGTTGAATACTTGCAAATGAGACTATATAGCCCTCAAAGGTTTAGAGACTAATTAAGCAATTAGAGTCTTATGATTCCTTTTTTAAAAAAATTTTATTTAAATTCCAGTTAGTTAACATACAGTATATTAGTTTCAAGTGTAGAATTTAGTGATTCAACACTTACATACAATACTCAGTGCTCATCATAACAAGTGCACTCCTTAATCCCTATCACTCATTTAACCCATCCCTCTATCCACCTCCCCTCATGTTATCATCAGTGTGTTCTCTATAGTTAAGAGTCTATTTCTTGGATTGCTTCTCTCTCTTTTTTTCCAAATACTTGTTTGCTTCATTTCTTAAATTCCACATATGAGTGAAATTATATGAATATATATAATATACATGTATATGTACGTGTATATATGTATGTACAAATACATTCATACATCTTGTTTATCCATTCAAAAGTTGATAGACATTTGGACTGCTTCCATAATTTGGCTATTGTAGAAAATGCTTTGAATTTTTTGTTTGTATGTTTGTATTCTTTGGGCAAATACCTAGTAGTGCAATTGCTGGATTGTAGGGTAGTTCTAATTTCTCTTTTTGGAGGACCTCCATACTGTTTTCTATAGTGGCTGCACCAGTTTGCATTTCTGCCATCAGTGTGAGAGGGTTCCTTTTTCTGCACGTCCACGCCAATACCTGTTGTCTCTCTTTTTTTTAATTTTATTTTTATTTTTTGACCAAGGGGTACAGGTCTGTGAATCATCAGGCTTACATCTTTCACAGCACTCACCATAGCACAAACCCTCCCCAATGTCCATAACCCATCCACCCTATCCCTACCCTCCCACCCCCCAGTAACCCTCAGTTTGTTTTGTGAGATTNTTCTTAAGGTTTATCTCCTTCCCCATCCCATCTTGTTTCATTATTTTTCCCTCCCTACCCCCCACGACCCCC